>WOGQ01000195.1:0-22665 GCA_015342025.1 Leptinotarsa tumamoca | reverse complement strand
ATGACCCTCTTTATTGATAGCGTAACTATGACGATATAAGCTTATAATATCCCGGTCAGAAATAAAAAATATTTCAAGTGACAGATTACAATTGATCCCATTATAAAAGCTTTTCAGTGGAAATCTATTATTTTCTTCTCTTCCTGTTTGATTATCATGAGTTTATTTTCAACAGGTTACTATGTTGGTTTTTATTTTAGTTTCAATGTTATATACTTATTTTATTAATATTTCATTGTATTTTACAGGCTTCATCAATCAAAATGTATTTTTTTGACAATAAAGAGAATAAAGTACAGTTTTATAAATTGAAAGGGCTATATTTTTATATATCCTATCCATGTTCCATTTGAAAAACCTGAGTTTTGACTCATTTTTATATCTTCAGAATTAGTCATCGATTCCGAACACCTTGTATAAAATTTTGGAAATTTTACTTCTACAAAATGAAGGAATGAAGTATTATGATGAATCAATAATAGCTTAATAATGTATTCTGTCAAACTTTTTAATTTTATGGGGGAAACACTTGAGAGACGAATACCTAGTTTTTTTGAGTAAGAAAATGAATATCTCGAGAAGGGTTCATTTTTGGAGTATCACATAAGAATTATCCCAGAGTTGAGGAAGTTGGTACCAACTTCTGGTATAACCGGAAGTGTTGGAAAAACGACATTATTTTCATTCGATGAAGCATATTGAAAAACAAATTACTTAATAAAAATACAATTCACAATAATGAAACCTGAACAACAATATTTCTTTCGGAAATAAATAGGGATCTTCAAAATTCACCACATTGATCTGAACCTAAGATATATCCGGACAAAAAGGGAAACATTAACATTCTTACCCTTCTTCAAAAAAATACATTTTTCCATCGAGTCGAATATTGAGAGCTTCACAACAAGACTCTACTTCGGTGTAAACATCTTCCAGGGTTTTTTTATACCAGTCAATAGCTTTCAATTTCTTTATCACTTGGTTTCTTTTTACATAATTCTGAAAATGATTCAAAGGCCACGGGTAAACCGAACCGTGTCTCAAGCTTGTTACTTCATTATAGGTTTCTTGATCGACCCAGCATATGTAAAGCTGAAAATTATTTTCGTTATTTTCTTTCACTAGTTGTCAAATTCATCAAAAGTATATATAAATAAAATCATCCATTCGGCAAATTCTAAAACTATATGTCATTTGAAATACTTAAGAAAATCGTTATATGAATCAACACAAAGCAATATTACAGTTCAAACCACAGTTTAAACCCAAATGCTAAATAATTCAAAAGATTTACGTTCGACAAAAAAAAACAGAATTGACGAAAATACAAGTTACAAAATTGTATGCATGTTTATTTTGGGAATAAGTAACTGATAAGATTTTTGATCTAAAAAACAAAAATCAAAGTTTCCAAATAACTAGATTGATGAAATAGCTAAAAAAAATATATACTATCTTATAATATTCAGGAAAACTTGAATCATAAAGAAAGAACGGCAGAAAAAAGTTTCCTTTTCTGTGGAGAACTTTTTATAAATCACCTTTTCATGCAAACAATCACACCTTTCACAAAATAGAGACAAAAATCACAGAAATTGAAGAATAAATATGTACTTTTTGACAAATTTTTTACAGACCTCTTATTGACCATACCAGCAATCTATATCTTTGAATCAATAAAATTTTTTGATCATTCAACTAGAGCATTTTGAAATACACCGCAAGAACCAAGCCTACACAACAAGCAATAAAAACTATTTTTTATCCAATACATAAAAAATCGGTTACAGTTCTATGAAATTTTTCAATAGTCTTCTGAAGGATATAAGAAATATTGAAGCTACTATATAGCAGATTTCTGAAGCTAGATAAAGGATTCTCATGTAGTGCAGAATCGTACAGTATTGAGAAATTTACTTCTCTGAAAAACTGAAAAAACTTATTAATATATTTTTGTGAGATATTGTTGTCAGAACATCATTTTATAATTTCTGTAATTACTTCATGCCTTTGAATTGTGAGAATTCTCCTTTATTATTAACGTACGTTTTTCGTACTGATGATACATGTTTACGTTCACACTGTTAAAATAAATTTATCTATCTATCCATCTATTCAACTAATTTATATATCGTGTATCCCAGGGTTAATGATACAAGAGATGTGTTGGACAAAAGTCAAAACCGGTTTTTACTCAGCTTGTGTTTCCTTTTCTCAAAAATCACCGAGTTTTGTAACTAATAGTGCAATAAATTCTGTTGCAGCAAAACATAAATTGTATCGAAATTGAAAAAACAAAGTATATCCCATAGAAATTATTTTCCCTGTACACATTTTTCTGCAGGCTGTTTTTAGATGTCAATGGATTAACTGAAAAAGCTGTCTCCATCAGTTCATTTAACTGTGGTATTTCTGAAGAAAATGGTGTTCGCTTCACATAATCTCAAAACGACATTAAAGAAAATTCAGTCGATCACATCACTTGCAACATCAATCCTGGGACATAATATATAATATGGTCTCAATTACTTCAGAAACTTCCATGACGTTGTGTATTAAAGACATGAAAGCTCGCATGTCAGCCTTCTGATCAGTGTCTAATTTTTCGGTCAAAGTAATTCCCTTTCTGTTCACAAACTGCACGATTTCTTCCAACTCGGATATGACAAATCTACCGGCTTTGATAAAGGGGACTTTCAAGGATGGGGACATTGCCTCTGCATTAGGTCTTGGTTCAACAACATAGTTTAAATGGCACATTCTCAGAAATGCTTGAACAGCTAGACAATTTGCATTATCAGGCAATAAAATTTGCTCAACTTCATATGGCTGATATAATTTAACATCTTTAGGCCAAGGCTCCTGAGCTAAAATTGATTAAATTAAAATTTATTCAGATATATCGATAATCGAACCTCCAAGTTCCAATGATATTTTATCCATTAAAACCATTATACAAATGAAAATAAATAAATGGAAGGCTGATTTTAAACTTTTATGTATTGAAAGGTATCAGTATTAGAATTAGAATTAGGAGTGGTTAAGGCTGCGTTCCATATCTTCAAAACAAAGTTTCTTAACCAAATTCTGGAGTGACGTTAGATGGGCTTCAAATTCGCATACACATACATAGAAATCGTAATTACCGCGAATTGTTATGAAGTACAGAATACATCACATGTATATTATACTAGTTGTTGCCCGCGGCTTCGTAGGCTTGGTTTGTCACATCAAGTTTCGTAACAGACCATTTTAAACAAATAGTTAAAACATTTTTTTTATTAACCCAAAACTTCAGGTTTCCAACTTCAAAACTGACAATATGCAATATAATCTTTGAACACCTATTTTCCCTCTTCGGGAATGGAAATTCCTGATTCCCTTTCTTGATGCTTATTTGCGCCATACGAAGAACCTATCTGCAAATTTCAAGATTCTAGGTTCAGTAGCTTCGGTTATACGTTAATATGAGAATGTCAGACAAATAATAGGTACTCACTTATACAATAATTAATAGCATCGGCAAAAAAAACGGAAAGGATTAGAATGAAATACATTGATAATACAACTAATACTACTCCTACTAATATTATAAATGCGCAAAGTTTGTGAGGATGGATGAACGTACTGTATGTATTTACATTTTTTACAGCTCAACAGATTCAAATGTAAGTTGGTATAAAGATAGATCATGACCTGGAATAACACATAAGGTACGTACGTAGATAATAACCCACGGTAACGAGGGTAAAACAGCGGGGAACAGCTAGTATTGTATAAGTGGGTTTCTTTTCGAAGTAGCTCTGAGCTGATAGAATATGTCATTGGAAAACCAACCCGTATCGTTTTCATTTTTAAAGACGTGAACAATATAATCAATTACTTTTTTTTATGAAATGGATAATGTTTTCATCAGGAATGTTATCTACTTTCAAAAAGTCCATTAAAAGAAAGAAACCTTGTATTTTTAAACTTTCTTAGGGGTAGATAAGTCGAGATATTCTAGAATGTCAAGGATCGTTCTCTTTATAGAAATTATATTATCAGATTGACAATAACTGCAATTTTAGGTCGTTCCTTCTCGTGCAGTTTCGCTGTGAACTATTGTCACTAGTGATAGGCATTATCGAATGATTCTGAGAATCGAATGATGAATACTCGAGTGATCCCAAAAATCGAAATATCATTCGAATGAAATCTGTGACAATTTGTCACAGAATAGTTATTTACTATTTTGTGCTGTATATCACGATATTTTCGAGTCGCGTTCGCGGCTGGAACGTTCCACTGAAGAAACAGTATTTTCCATCTTTAGTCATTATCGTCATTATCGGCACAAACATCCTCTGTAGCGATCGGAGAGAAAGAAGTCCTGAAATCATCTTGTATTTTATATCCGTGGTACTGGTCAAGGTTAACAGGAAGTCGGATTACAATAATTCTACAAACGAACAAACTTTTTCAGAAATACTATTGCGGTTTTGTGTCAGTTGTCTTTTAGTTCTTTCACAAATACAAGATGTCTAAGAGAGGTATGTCTACAAATATTTCAATAATTTTCTAAATATCTGTGTAATCAATTACTGCCATTAGATATTTTTCTCAAAAATATTAAACGAACAAAAGGATAATTGAGGTTTTTACTTTATTTTCAATGTCTTCAAAAGATATTTGGGGAAAATATTCTAGGTTATGTGATTGTTTTTGGAAATTTTATACATGTTTTGAATTTTAGGACGTGGTGGTTCCGCGGGAGCTCATTTCAGAATATCATTGGCGTTACCAGTAGGCGCAGTTATCAATTGTGCTGATAATACAGGTGAGTGTTGATTTTATTATTAGTATTTTTGGTTATGTTTGCCCTTCGCTAGAGACAACTGAAGGTAACCTTTAATTTTTTTCATTCCTGCTTAATTTTATATATTTGAGTGTTTTCATTATGGTATTTAAGTAACAAAATTGTTTAACTGTCTCCAAAGTTACTTGCAGTTTGGTCTAGTTTTTCAATAAATAATGAAATATCAAATGACTTACTCGATACTATGTCGTATGGTAACGTGAACAGTATATTCATGAATACCCTCTGATATTGATTATAACACCCCATTTGATATTGATTAATGGATGTAGCGATACTACGTGGAGGAGATCATGAAGAAAAATTAGTTACATAGACAAGAAGTTAAAAACAAGTTTTATTTCTCATTTTCCATTCAATGTAGATTAGGATATACCCAATTTTGCAATATCTATTAGAAAAGTTTTGATGAAATAGTAAAATAGTATTCCTATCAAATAAGTTGAGTCAGTGGCTATGATAGCATTCCCGACTACTCTCTAAAAACGAGTGTCCATATCTCCTTTTCAAATATTCTATAAATCAGGAAATGGACAAGACAAAGAACTACTGTTGTATATGTAACCAGGCTTCCCTATTTAAACTATCGGATAGCTTGATAAATGAATCAATAGAGTTTTTCTATGGAAAAAGTCTACAGATACCAACCTATTTGTGTTGAGGCAAAATATTAAGGAACTCCTGGAGAAAAAATTGCCAGATATAAAGAGATATTAATACATAAGATGAGATTACTTGGTTTCACAGATCTGTCTCTTATCATGATTTAAAAGCTTCTTTGACTGGCAGGTCTCGGCAAGTTGAGCTAAAAAATGCTAGGTCAACTATCATTCATTTGTCGGGAGTACCACAAGGGTCTCATTGTGCACCTATTCTGTTCAACATCTTTGTTAAAACGACTACAGAATTTTTTGAAAATTCAAACGTTAGCAGATGATCTTGAAATTTTCATACCAAGAGAATCATTAGACGATGCTACTCTCTTACAACATGATTTAAGTAGCTTGAATAGGTGGTGTATTAAAAGCAATGTACACATGAAGATCAGCAAATGTAGTTTTATCAGCTTTCTCTGACAAGCAATTACGGTTGGTAGATCATATAAATCATATTGCTATTATAAAAGGAATAATCCTGTGCAATCAGTAAATGAATAATGTTCTGATTGATTTGACGATTACTTGACATTTTACGCTATGAACTTTTCTCAAGACCTAGTTTACTACACTAGTAAAAATTATCATTTTCTGAGAAATAGAGACAAAATTTTCTTTTCAATTTTTTACAATTTTCATGTCTTGATTCTTCTATTTCAGGTGCCAAGAACCTTTATGTCATAGCCGTTCAAGGTATTGGTGGTCGGTTGAACCGACTTCCAGCTGCGGCATGCGGAGATATGTTTGTGGCCACCGTCAAGAAAGGTAAACCAGAACTCCGAAAAAAAGTTATGCCAGCTGTAGTTATACGGCAGCGCAAACAATTTCGAAGGAAAGACGGGGTGTTTATATACTTTGAGGATAATGCAGGGGTGATCGTGAACAATAAAGGAGAAATGAAAGGATCAGCAATCACGGGACCTGTAGCTAAGGAATGTGCAGATTTGTGGCCGAGGATAGCTTCAAATGCAAGCAGTATAGCGTAGATTTGTTACATTACACCTTACATTAAAAAGACTTGAAAAGAGTTTGTGTTATTATTGGCAGAATCCTATTTATAAAAACTTGTACACCGTATATCAGAATTTTGAAACTATATTAAATGAACTTCAGTTAATTTTGACTCTTTAATATATTTTTAGCTATTTTGTTCAATGATGCAGATATTGATATTGTGGTAAAATATGTCCAACATTATGGGGGCTCACCTGATTACAGGGTAATGTCAAAATAATTTTCAAATTGATCTTTTTCCTAAAAATTGAAAAGGAAAAGAGGGAAGTCCAAACTGGCCTGCAAGATTGCCTGACTTCAACCCAGTTGACTTCCATATTTGGGGGTATTTGCAAACAAATTCTTTGTATGTTGGTCATTAAAATTTGTATTGTTTTCCAAATATTTAATCTGTATTGAAATTGACTAGCAAATCAAAGTGATGAAAAGAATGGAATTTTATATTTCACAATTGAACGCCCTGTTTAATGTGTAATAATATCAATAAAAATCATCAGAGATTTTTCATATTCACATATCTGAAAATGTATATTACTAGCACGCTTTTTTATTTTATTATTAGTTTCACATGTATGTTTGTTTGTAACTCTCCTTTTAATTTCATATTTATTCCCGTTTGATAGAATTATCGACATTATTGCTTGATCTACTCGCGGGCAGATGGCGCTGTACGTAACCTCCTTGATATAATTCGAACTCACTTTACATGTTTTTCTTTATTTGAAAATCAAAACGCGCGCCGGAATCGGAAAATATCAATGGCCATTTTTCTAAACAATATACGGCTGATTGATCCTAAAGTTTAGATATAATAAATATAGTTTAAAAACAAGCTTTTAAGGAACATCGAACTGAAAGTTAAAAATGTTTTTTTTAAATAAGCTTAAAACAATAACGAACTAAAAATACTAGTATTTGAATAAATCATTTCATTTTAATGAAAAAAATTAATGGAAAACACCACTAAAAGTAATAGAGTTTTTAAATAAATTTCACTTATCACATTAACTCCCATATTGTCTAAACAACGGCTAATGAGGGGTTGGAAACCAGATTTTTCACTATATCTAGTACATTTCTAGGGACAACTGTAGCACCGTATCCGTTGTCTCGTCGCTTTTGATGTCTACCGATATGCAGTCAGGCATAAAAACTTGCAGATCACGGCCAATAAACCCGGAAAAGAGCTTTGACACAATTATCTCGGGCTGCCAAAGTTATCACTCTTGGTTTGTTCTGGTTCTAACATCCGAAACTGTTTGGAAACATGTTTTCCCTGAGTTAGATGTTCGAATTGTTACACCTAGATGTCGCCCATTTTTGGTTATGTTAGTTTGATGGATTGTTTGTAAACGAACCTTTATTGTGGTTATGTATGAAATGATTGTAATGTTTTAAAATTACAGTAGTTTTAAGGAATCTGTAGTGTATCGTCAATACTAGCACAGTAAAAATGAAGGAGAAAGAGGCAAAGACCAAGTTTCAACCATTACAAGGTATTGAAATGAATAATCCAAATAATGTAGTGAATAACAACTATGAATTTCAGTTACTAGAAGTCCTGTGGCATGTTCCCCTCAAAAAAACTTGACAGGTTCAATTCGTATAGCTAGGGACATTGCAGCGGATCTTTACAATACAATTCAACGCTGGAACACTCTGCATATCAGTGGAGCTCAGTTCGTAAAAATGATTGCAGTGGAAAAAGCTGTTGATCCTAAAAAATATTCACCTGCTTTGGAAGAACTTACTACTAACTTATATGAAGTAGTTCAGAATTTGAAAAGTATAGAAGGTCAATTTAGAATCTTTAAAACACAGATTAGGGCACTAGAGAAAGTAGATAAAAATTCGGAAACCCTCTTTCTTTCTCTCAACATGGACGGAATTGCTAATTTGATCGAAACCATAGTTGATGCATATCTGGAGGAATTCAAGGTATTATTTAATTTGGTTTGCCTTTTGCATGTAAAATTCTAGTGAATAGCCGGTAGCAAGAAAAGATATATCCAACTCACTTTTGAAATAATAATTGCCTAATCGGTTTTGAGCAATTGCAAAATAAATTGCATTTCATGTTACACAACCTGATTAAATTAATATACATCAATTCAAAGCATCAAAATAAAGCAAAATGAACATAAACATATTATTCAATTTTTACTAATTTTTTTATTTGTGAAACAGGTTAAAGAACTAGTCCTGGAAAATATTGCTCATTCAAGAACCAAAGACAAGTGATGTTTTTTGCAGCCTGTTGGACATTACAGGCCCACATTTCAAGTGGAATAAATTTAAAATTAGAAACGCTACTGCTAGATACAGGACATAGGAAAGTGAGCTGATTATCACAAATCAAAGGTTTATATCAAAACTTTTGAAAAATAATTTGTAAATCTATATCTCGATAAATAATTTATATTATATAAATGAATTTTGTCCAGTTACCTCTTTACCCAAACTAAAGATGCATGCATAGAAGCTTTGGTGTTTAAAACCAATTCGCTTTTACTTTGTCAAAAACTACGGGAAAAGTGAGATTGAACCTACTTTGTAGTAGAAACTCCCGCTTGCAAGAGCTTCTGAAATGTCACAATAATTCACTGACTTTCAACGTTATTTCACTGTAACCTTTATAGGTTATATTCACCAAATAATATTCAACTATGTGAATAGTTCGGTACATTTCTATAAGCTCTATATCAATAACAACTCGAGTCATTGCAAATATTGAATATTCGAATTCGGCATATTTCACGTTCTCTATAATTTATAGGTTCATATATCATACCATTCAAGAGAACCTTCAAATTACAGCTTTTAGTATCTATTTGAATTTGCCACTAAAAATGGCAGTATGCCTGTGGTTATGCATCCCAGGCACAGAACAGCTGTGTCCTGGATTCAATCGTTTCCGTCAATAGTCATTCGCCGTCTCTGCTCGATCAAGCATCGAGCAGGAGTATAGAATACCTTCTGGCAGGAATGAGATCAGTGCTAAAATAACGAATGTCACAAAAAATTGGCAACAGAAGAATAAAGAATCAGAAGAGCAATGCCTCCGACCTGATAATCCAATTTCTTCGACCGGCTATTTTGTGCAGACGAAAAGTACATTGCCTATCTCAAAGGGGCAGGTCGGATTAAATGAAAATGCGCCTCACCAGGAAGCAAAAGCCAATCAAAATAGAGGTAGAGAAAATATGGGACCTCCAACACTTGTGTGCTTTAGGCAGTTCCTAATTTGTAATACAGAGCAGTAAGTTATGTTCGTTCTGTGATGATCAAGATTTACAAAAAAAATACGTAACTTTTTCTGTTAACATTTCAGCTTTTGTTCAGTGTCGTTTGTCGTTCGATTATACCAACCTGTTAATGACCTCTCAAACTCTGTTACAGAAGAGTAAACAATCAGAAGAGGGATATTCGGGATGTAGGAAGTCATTTTAGATGACCTCCGCTATTTTGTGAGAACTAAACAAGGAACCAATATCGAAGAGTCATGTCGGGTTTCAGAGAAATAAATAATTTGAATTTTCGACTGTTCTGTCTCAGACAGTACCTCATATGTTATATGGAATAGGAAACTATCGTTCTTCTGGGGTCAGAATATCCAAAATGAATTGTTCTCTGCCTTTTGTCTACGTCAAGCAATGATATGTCTAAAATAACAGCAAGAATAAACACATAAACGCATTCTAGACCGAATACATGAGTTCTGTGTTGAAAACTCTGAAGAATGATGTTCTGTGAAGCCACTGTCACTTTGTTAAAAAAAATCCCTGTCTGGGCCATAGGTATGACAATATGGACTGGCCGTTACCTCACTTTTACATACATTCCTCTGCGAATCACAAAGTTTTGGAAATAACGTCACTGCACATAAAAATGTGCTTGTGACTTCGTCATCGGTGTTGCATACTCGGCAGTCGTTTATATGTAGCTAATTAAACAATAATGAAATAAAGCACACTGAATCATTTTAGTCATGTTCGTCACATTTTTTTGGTATTAACAATTCATTCAGAACTGCTATAATGAAAAAATGAAATTATTATAATGGAAGTATGCAACACGTGAAACATGGTGTCAAATGTAAGTGACGTAATGCCAAAACGTTAATCTCTCCATCCTTTTTTCGTTGCTATATGTTTTTAATGGCCAGTCCATAGTATGACGTCACTAGTCGGGGGAAATGTTTCCATAAAATTTGTAAATATTAAATTAAACCTCATTTTTTTTCCAAAATATTGTTATTAAAATATCACAAATACTTAGGAGCTGCTGAAGGAAATGAATGACACCCAAAAACCGTTTGCATGCACAGTTAAAGGCTGTGAAATGACTTTTACTAATAAAGATCATTTGGAGTGTCATCAAAAAAAGCATGATATGATGTTGAATTTGGGATTAGTTAATAAAAACAACGATTCTGCCGATCAGACTCCAACTCCTACAAGATTCATTAGAAATTGCGAAGAGGTCGGCCTTTTCCAAGATCTACAAAACGTGAATCCTTTCGACGAAATTTTCAAGAAAGCTACAGATATAGTTAAAAGCGGTGGAACTTTGGATGTAGCGGAGGTAAACAACTCAGACGACACATTACATACGCCGCATATTTTACCGCATATCGAAGGCAGTAAAGCGAAAACTGCTGTTTGTCAAACCAAACAAGATGTTACACATCGGTCTTGTGATTTCACACTTGGAGGAATATATTCAGACAGCACACCTGAAAATTCTCTGAAATCGCCCGAGAAAGACAATAACTTAACAGAAACTGTTAAAGACAAAATAATAAAGACTCTGCAAAATAAAGAGAAATTGAAAAATGATAAAGCCGTTTTGGCATCACGTTTTGTATCAGTTGTACCTTTTAGAGACCTAACGGCAGAGAAACGCTCAGATGTCATCAATATTGATAGTGGGTCAGAAAACAGATCCAGTACTAACGAAACCAAAGAAAAAATTCGTGAAATGAACAGAGCTGCTCAAACAAGGTGTCGAAAGCGTAAACAGATTCGCCTGAGGCAGATGGAAGAGGAAATTTGTTCCTTGAGAGAGGAAAATAAAAGATTGAAGGTGGAGAATGAATTATTGAAATGCCAGCTCCTCAAAGATTTGGGAAAGAACTCCAAAGGTGAGATTTTGTATAATCCAGTTGGATGAAAAAATATAATATAAATGAATATCTTAGTTTTTACTCAAAAGTACATTATGTTCACCAAAGTGTTATCTCTATGATTCAATAGAAATTTCAATTTTTTACTTAGTTGTTCAGTAAAATGTGGAAAAATTATTTTTAATTTTTTGGGCTAGTCAGTAATTAATGGTGTGCATTTTCTGTAATCCAAAAACACTGATGATTATGTGATAATTTCACTACAATTTTCATAAGCATCTAATAGGCAGAAAACAATTTGGTTTGTGAGACGCGCGTTGAGAATAGTATTGCAGTTCTGGTGTCTGGGAAGAGTGCTTGTTCTGAATTTATTCTACGCCAAAGGTTCTAGTTTTATGTTTTACTACTCTTCCATATTTATATTAGAGACGCTGAAACTTCCTTTTTGTCTATAGACCATTCTGCAAAAGATGTAATCTTCTGAATATTTTCGCAGTCTGCTGTGGATTCAATGGTTCTGAATTTTTTCAATTCATCAGCAATCATTAATACTTCAGAATTACCAATCTTGTTTTTGATATCATAAACAAAAATATCAAATGGAAATGGCCCTAAAAAGGGTCCTTGCGGTATCCCTGAACTGGCATAGATTTCGTGGGATATAAATAAATCCATTCAATTTCTCAACTTGTGTTACGTTACATACTAAGCCAATCCAATTTGTGTCCATAGAAATCAATTGCCTCCAATTCTGCCTCTAAAGAAATCTGTGATCAACTATATCCAATACTTTGGGAGAAATCTGCGTATATAACACATCTACTTCCTGTTTATTCTTCAAATGACGGTGTAGACACGTCCACTGAATATCTTTTGCAGATTTATCAATCTGAAAACTTTGTCAGCAAAAATTGTATTTCTTGAACATTAAAGTACAGTTTTGACTGATTGATATAAATGATTCGAAACCAATCATGGGAATACTTGAGGTTTGATAATATATAATTTGAAATTAAGAAAAAACCTTTATTGTATCATTGAATCACTCAATAAAAACAAACTCAAATATCTCCAATTGTATATTGATTCACAAATAATTGAGGGTGATTATGTGACTTTTGCAGATGTTGCTCCAGTCCCAAGTAGAATTATCAAACAGCCTGATTCTCAGAAACAAAAGAAAATCGCCCCCTCAATGTCACCCGCTTTACCAATTATCATACACATTGGACCAAACATTACCAGCCCGACTATTCCAGTCATGACAAAGTCACCTGAGCCGAGTTCTGGGAAAGTTAACGGCCAAGCTACCACAAAAGATGATCGCATCACGAAATCGGCAATTGTGAAAAAGAAATTTTTTCGGAAAATTATCCCTAAAATACGCATCGATAAGTGTTAATACTTGCGTGGATATGGAACTGTTTTTATTCGACACTAATAATCATCTAGTTTCATCATCATCACCAATAAATGATTGTTTGAAAAAATTAATATTTCGAAATGAAATTTCGAAACATTCATCTCTTCCAAAGTACCTACGCCTTAGGTTCTGGTAAATGCCTACTGGAAAACAACTACTTCCCCGGCTAATACGACGCTGGGCATTGAATCATATCCGACAGACATTTATGCAAGGTACCCCAAAAGGTTAGTCTCGCAGATGTTTCTCGTTCATCCAGCAGCAGGACTGGCTAAAATTATTCCAGTAGATCACCTACAGACCGCATTCGACGTATTACCTCTCATCAGTGCAGGAAAGATCCGAGCCAACCGTCTGGGACTTGATTGATTTCAATGCGGCTCTACTACATGTATGAAACTTTCAAATAAAAGAAAGATCGTTAACTAGTAACAGCTCCATCTCGTGAGCAAAGCCCTAAGCGGGAAAGAAACATCCCATGTACCAATACTCTAACAGAGATCAAACCGTGTCTGTATCGGGGGGAGATACATCAGTACTAGTGCGTATGTATCTTTCCTTCACTGTCTTCAGACACACTTTCATGATCTAGTTTTATCATCATCACCAATAAATGTTTATTTGTGAAATGACCCTGCAGCCATATTATAGATTGTAGGTACAAAATGAATATGTGATTTAATGTGTAATTTATTACTAAAAGTGAAATTGGTACACTAAGTTTAGGTGAAGTTATTGTTTTACATATATTGTGATACTTCTGTCGTTTCATTACATCATAAATTTTATCACTGTTTACCTTGCCGCTTTTTTACATTTGTTGAAATTTATGTATTTTTGTCATTGAGTTAATTATTCAAATGCATAATTGTTACAGTAAATAAAAGAATAATGCTAAATCTTGGTGTTTCAGTATCATCAACCTTGATTTTTAAGGATCGTTGTGGGGCTTTTAAGAATTTTATGGAAGCGTCTAGTATACTTTTTTTTCACATTTCTACCTAATAATGGTTATTGGTGGATAAAATGAAAAATATATAGAAAAATTTTCCCTTCAAACATAGAAAATTAGAACGAAGAGCTCTAGTTGTCCTGACAGCACAGGTTTACATCTCTGGTTTCATTTCATCGCTGGTGATTCGCTCGTATTGGTTACATTAATTGACTTGTTATGTGTACAAATTAGTATAGGTAGCCAACATCCATTTATGTTCATTTTCTCTTTCGGTTGAAATTGTGCCTTCTCCAAGTGCATGTTCCAGGTATGCCCCAGATGACAATTTCTCTTGTGTTCACAGAGCTGGCTACTGGTTATTAAACCAATATCAGTTCACTTGAGAATAGGTTAATAAATTGAAACCAGTTGTGACAAATAAAAATCCTAGTAGAAATTGGAGAAAAGTCATTTTCTTTATCGTATATTTAATATGAATTTTTATAAATTGAACAGGTCATCAATCGAACAAGTGAGTTTATGTATTGTTGACATTCAGGAATTTTATTTACTTAGCGAAGCTGAGAAATGGTGTTTTTATCCACTACCGATGAAATAAAACTTGAGATTCTGGTCCATTGCCTCAAGGTATTTAATAATGTCTATTGCAGTCATGGTTAAAATGTCAGGCACAAAAACCTGCAAATCACGTCCAACAAACTCAGAAAATGGCTTTGACGCAATATTTTAATTTTTCAAGGAATTTGCCGAACCTCAGAAATATGTTGGGAAATGTTCCACTGTTGAAATTTGTTTTCTGTTAACAAGCTGTCGCCCCCCTACGAGCCACAACCCTCAAAAGACGAAACATGTGCGAGCTAAGGATTAACGAGGTCTTACCTTTTAACGTGCGATTCTTCGCTGTTATACTGTTAACAAAAGTAAATATTATCGTTTTCAAGACAAGTTTCTGTAAATTCTCCGGCATCTTTCCTACTTAAAAAAAACAATGTCTCTTTATTGTAGATATATACTTCAATAAATAAAAAAAAATCCATTCAACATTGCTGTTACCTCTGTCTGTTTTTCAAAATTATGCTATCATTCCGTGATTTTTTCTTGAGACCGAAATTTTGTTTTCTATTTGTTTCTTTCAAATCCCCTTCGTTTTCAATTTCGAACAAATCACTAACCTTCATGAGCCTGTTAGGTTTTGTCTGGAACGTAAAAGTATTTGCAGATGTTGTCTTTTTCTGCTCGAAGATAGATAAAAGCCCCAATTTATTATTTTCTCGTGATTCTAAAATCCAAGCCGCGTTCTTGACTTCGGCTCTAAATCTCTCCACTTCTTCCAGGCTGACGTTTTTGCTAACATTCAAACCCCGTTCTAGTGGGTTTACTATGTACAGAGGGCTATATTCTGGTTTGAGGATGTCGATGGTTTCGTTCAGACAGATTGCCTTGTTGGAGAAGTCGAATTGGGAATAATACACGAAAAACTCCAACAATAGTGATTCCATTGATTCTTTATTTTGTGTCGTGTATTTCAACTGTCTTATATCTCGTAAAAACTTGCAGGTGATGCCAGTTTCAATTTCAAATTCATCTTTGGATCCTAAAATTGGAAAGCAAGATTTAATTAATCCGTAAATTGAACTGATTTCAACAAATATATCAACTAAATACGTGTAAAAAAGACTCAAATTTGCGTTTATATAAAAATATCTGGCAACTGGAATGATTGAAGATTAGCATAGCTGGGTATCGTTAATCAAATAATCAACTTCCTCAATCACGAATACGTTACTAAAAAAGTTAAGTTTGTTACAAATTGTACCGAAAACTGCGTCAGCAACAGCCTGTACTGGTCAACAGTAGAGGCCCGATCCTGCTCTACGACAACGTGGAGCAAAGTTCTTCCTCAGCCACCATACTCCCCAGACCTTTCACCAACCGACTACTATCTTAGCCAAGGCAGAAACGGCCTTCGTCGACTTCATCGTATTCCATTCACCCGATTTTTACGCTGAAGTAATTATTCGACTTTTGTTAAGTTGACAAAAGTGCAATGATATGTAGGGTTTTTCCTACAACTACTTACTTTAGAAACATTTTGTTTCGTAATTGATTTTAATTTTTGTATTATAAATTCTCGTTAGAAAGTTAACTTTTCATAATTTCACAAACTACACTTAAACGATTTGATCTCCACTAGTGGAGATCAAATCGTTTAAGTGTAGTTTGTGAAATTACTATGGATCTTCATCAAGTAACGGCCGAATCAATCAGAAAACTTTTCATAACTCTATTATCGAGCAGTCCTACAAAATATCCATCTGCTTGGGTTTTTTAGAACGAAGCCGCTTGGGATGTTTCGAGTAGGTACTCATTGTTAACACTTTTATAGATTAAGACAAGGGCCCAAGTGGTTGACCCTTCTCAACTAAAATTATGACTCGACCTTTTGTCAGCGTGAAAGTTATTTCAAAACACATTTCTTAGCCGATGCAGTCATTCTGTTCTGAGATTTCGGCCGGGAAATAATCCTAACTATGATTCTCCTCGCCACGAAGTTACACTGTTATTTTCTGTTTGTTCATTTGGTGGTGTTATTAATAAATTTTATTATTTGTAAACGCTGTGTCCGACTGATTAATAGTTCACTTATCGCCACTCCCGACAGATTCAAATGGAACTTATTTGATTAAATTGAATAATAAATATTCACTGAAATATTACACAACGAAATATCTCAAGTTGACTAGTTTTTCCTGCCATAGGTCTATCAAATATCTTTTCAATACCATAAAGCTTTCGCTTGAGAGACTCAAGAGAAATTTCAAGAGATTTTTTTTATTGAACAAAGTTAGCATTTTTTTTGAATGGTCTTTTCATACAATTTGTACTGCCTACTGATCCGATCGAATTTTCCAGACTCCCATATTTCAATCCTACAACTATAAATGTTAAATAATTTTAAATGTGATTTCACATTTTCAAAAATCTGGAACGAAACAATTTTCATAAAAAAACAGTTGGGAAGAATTAAAGTCTACGTTTTCTGCAATCACCTGCAAACTTTGTTAAATAGTTTAAAGATGGCAATACTGGCGGTGAATTTATAGGCCTCTGTAGAAAAGCTAAAACCAAGAGCGTCAACGAAAAGTTTGTAATCCACCTTCCGGGAGAAGAATTTGTAATTCCTACTATGTTGGCCCATTTTCTGATACAGAAAACTAGAGGCCTAACCCTATCATCCATCTCTCCCATTATGTACAAGAAGTCGGACATGTGAACCCCAGACCTGAAACATTTAAAAAATTATTTTACTATTCCTGTGAACCTCCTAACTTTTGAAGATAGAATAAAAATTTGACATAACGTTTTAAAATAAAGTTCAACTGAAACTAACATGTTCGTCATTGATACATCACATTCTACATCGGTCAGCTGTTGATGGTATTTTATTATGGGGACTCTAGCTTGAAGAATTCTTCGAACATTTCCGCAACCTGGAAGGAACAAGTGTATTATATCGCCAAGGGTTTCTATGTGTCTTTGTGTCACTGATCTTTCTGTTCCCGTAACTGGTTTGCAATGAAACACCAGTCTACTGTCTGTGTCTGTCTAAAAATAAAAAAATATAGCTTTTTAAGGGTCGTTTATCCTACTTTTTATAAATGAGTACATACATTTTTGTCATCCAGATTGTTATCTTCTAGTCTCAAAATGAGATCCAAGTCACATCCCATTTTACCGTAACCATTCACACTTGAGCCGAATGGATAAGCACAGGCATTAGGAAACATACCAGAAACAGCTTTTTCTACTTGATGGGCAGTGAGAAACCTCAGTCTAGTACCAACTTCATTTAATTTGGTGATACTGTGCAATACTTTGATTTGATCTGAAATCTAAAATTGAAAAATGGTAAATGTAAAAAGCTTACCACCATTATTTTTTTGTATAAAGAGAAGTAGAAGTCAAAACTTTTCTTTCCCAAAAAGTCGATTTTCTTCTGGAGATAATAGAAGATTGGTTCTGATATCAGAAAAAGTATAGTTCCCTATTTAACAACCCAAATTGAAGGCAATGGTATGTAAGAATCTGTCCTCAACAGATTCAAGATGTTGCTTATATATGTAATACGATGGGTACCCGATGACAGAAGCATAATCAAGTTTAGTACAAATTAAACTATAATATGGGATCTTTAGAGTAGTAGGCGAGAAATCTGTGTCAATTCTTGGAATGTAACCAGAGTCTGTAACATGGTTGCACCTCTTTGGTATATGGTTTTTGAAAGACAGCTACCTATCCAAAAGAATACCAAGATCTTTCATAAACCGAAAGAGCTACTCCGTTCAGTTTTCCATTTGAGGAAGCGGTAAATCTTAAGATCATCAGCAAAAAGTGAACATTTCAATCCCTGATACTTCTTCAACAATATCACTTAAAAAGTACCTTTATTTATTGGACAAAATGGAATGAAAAATAATAAAATTAAATTTATGTCACTTTCAAACATTGTTAATATTTGATCAAGAGGTAAAGTTTTCGAATTCTCAATTAAAGCATGGCCGCTGTTGAATTCAATTTAAATGGGTAGTAAACTGCGAGCTCAGGGTTTGCTCTGTACTATACTTACTTCTTCACATTTACTCAAAGCCTCTCTTATATCTGCTTCCTCTAATATTTTAGTTCCATCTTTAACAAAAATCTTAGGCGATTGGTTCAGTTTCAATTTAGCCAATTTTCGATTTGTAGCCCTGAACCACAAAAAATGGGAGTGTGTTGGAATGGCCATATTTTCTTTCAAATAATTACTGGTGTCCATAATGTTCTTCGCGTCCAGCTCTTTTTCGAATTCTACAATAATAAAATGCTAAAAATAAATACAATGAGAATCAACAAATATAATTTTTCATTTGATAAAGTACCAGCGGCTCGACCCCTGATGTATAATGAAACATGCCCTCAACTTTTCCTATTGAACTACAATAATTATGCAATTCTTTGAATGAGTTTGCTGACTGAACCTGTACTATTATACTTTTCTTAGCTTCCGAACGTTTCAGGTCAATCCTCTCAAGAAATGGAACAAAATTTTCAGATTGTTGGTCATTTTCTTGGGTTCCTGAAAAGAGTCAACTTGGAGATACCTTTAAAACCCATCATATTAACTCACTTTCTACAGAAAAATTTCTAACAATTCCTTTCTTGGTAAATTTTCTTGTTCGCAATAAGAGCTTCTTGGTGGTAAACAAATCCCTAGAGAATTTGAGTCCGTAAGAAATTGAAAAGTAATGGGACATCTTAAAATTAAAAAGAGTAAACATAACCTAACCTATATGTTTTTTAGGGTTATTTATATTCTGGCCAGAGAAAAGTCATCTGTGCAATTGGCCTATAGTATATATAGCAAACTATTCATATACCATTTTATTGGATGCATTTTTAAATGATCCGTCTAAAATTATTTTCATTTCTGTTATGAATTACTGAGCAATGAATAAAACTTGAGGAATATCTCTTCCAGATAAGAATGTGAGACAATTTGTATTTGTATCCGCCGACCAACAATTCTCAGAAGTACCTATACTCCAGTCTATGAGTGACCGGGAAAAGGCATGAGTCTTTTATGTTTGATTAGAGGATTATACGATTACGATTCTCTTCAATGAAATAAAATCACTACATCGAAATGACTTGATTGAAATTACTCAATCTTCTGGATTCGCATCATCGATATTTTGTACGCGAGTGTAATGTATGAATTACAATTACAAAACACCTGAATTATAAACGTGAACTCGTATAAGTCCTTACGAAAATAGAAATATATACACTGATAGATTTATTAACCTATACAATGATGTTGAGTGGAAATATCCAAGATACATTTGTCAGCATTAAAAAAAGTCTTTGAAGTTTATGAATTCTATACTAATAACTCTAGGAAAATTTGGTATGTTTTTCATTTGAGTTAATTGTAACTCTAGAAAAGTCTTTATTGAGTAAAAGATTTTTCCATTGCCACTGTAGAAAAATCAATAAACTATAATATTGGCACTGATTTGAAACCAGGTAATTTTTTGCTCACAAAATATAAATGTTTTTTGTTGGCACCCAAAGTCATTCCCGCCACAAATTATTCGCTATCTCTGCTCAATGTATTTTGATCGAGCAGAGAGAGCGAATTACTTTTGACAAAATGCAAAATGACAGGTCTAGAACCAAATTAACGCAAACAAAACACACCTAATGTAAAAGTTTTGTACGAACCATGTTCATACATTTTTAAGAATATAATAGAATGTACAGACGCAGTGCATTATTTCCAGCTTCCACTTCGAGAACACTTCAGTTTTTGAATTATTAATGACACGATTGATAGGTACAATTAGAACTTCTGGAGTAAAATGAATCTACTCAAAAAACTCCACCATACCAGAACAAAAATACTTCCTCTCGACGAGCATTTCGCTAACCAAGTTAACATTATCAGAAGATGGTGCTAATAAGTTGGTTAGTGAAATGTGCGTCGAATGAAAGTATTTTGTTATTGGGGATGTTTGTATATAGTCTATATACAATGTATCTATGATTTTGTATTTTGTCTTTTGTTTGGTTTTTGGCTGCAAAGTAGGAATTTTGTGGCTTTTGTATTGGCTATAGTTCGACAGTTCACAGTAGTGAATGAATGGGCAAATTTTCTGTCCAATTCATAACCTCTTTTTTTTTGACAGTTTCCTTTTGCCCCCAGTAGTTAGGAGTGTATTTGTCTCGCGTATGAAATTTTGCAGACATGGCATCCGTTAAAGCCATAACAGACGAATCCCATTTCCAATCTGAACTGGCTAACGCTTCTACAAAACTTGTAGTTGTCGATTTTACTGCAACATGGTATGTTGATATTGATATTCTATCAGGAAACCCCAAATCATTCACCTCTTATTTACTTCCAGGTGCGGACCTTGCCTGAGAATAGCCCCCATATTTAATCAGCTTGCCGCCAAATATCCTAGAGCAGTATTCTTGAAAGTTGATGTTGATCAGTGTCAGGAAACTGCGGCTGCTCAAGGTGTCTCTGCCATGCCAACATTTATTTTTTATCGTAATAAGGTATGTAGTTCATAGTTTGAAGACTTTTCTCCTGTACATTAAGTCAGAACATGAAGATGTACATGGATTGTTATTCTATATAAAGTTAACTATGAAGTTAATTGACCTCTTCAAAAGTTAGCAGACAGTTGCAATAAAATTTAAAAATAATATTTTTGTAATTGTCGGAAATTTGTCTTGAAAGAAAAGTAAGTCAGTCAGTCATTGGTGAGTCTTTGTACTCGTGGCAGTGCACATACCATTGATGATGTCTTCCACTGTAGCAGAGTATATAAATTAGAAAGATATGGTATCAGAGGTATTGCATTAAAGTGGTTTGCCTCATACATAAGTTCTAGATATCACCAGGTTAAATGTAACAATTTTGTTTCAGAATCGAGTCCCATAGATATTGGCGTCTATTAAGGCTCAATTTTGGCACCCACTTCGCTTTTAATTTATGTATATGATTAACTGGAATTCATGAAAGAACACAACTAAGTAATCTGCTTGTTACAGATAATATTTCAAATGCCATAAAACAAGCTGAAGTAGGGTACACTAATGTAACTGAATGGGTTATGCCTATTTGATATAAAATTTCACTCACATGGAACACTATCATTCTTATTATTTACTTTCAGATAAAAATTGACCGCTTGCAAGGATCAGATCCAGTAGGACTGGAAAATAAAATTAAACAATTTTATGGTACTGAAGAAAGTGAAGATAGCGAAGAAGCAGTAGTGGGTCACGTAAGTATTTTTTGGTTGTCACAAGAGTGTTCTTATTGATTATCTCTGTTTTCTACGGCAGATGGATTTACTTCCTTTCATTTCCAAATCAGAATGTGAATGTCTCAACGAAAGTGATGATCATCCTTTTGCCAACTGTTTGAGTTCCGGAGGAGGATATCTTGAGTCTGACTGTGATGAACAGGTAAGAATTCATAGAAGACGTGAATCAATTAGAATTTAGTTTATTACACTGTTTTGATTGTGAAACAGATTTATCACAAGATGTTGAAACTTACACAATATATTTTTTCCAGTTGATCATTTCCATTTCATTCAACCAGGCTGTTAAAATACATAGTTTGAAAATAACTGCCCCAGTTGATAAGGGTCCTAAGGCTATTAGAATTTTCATCAATCAACCGAGAACTTTGGATTTTGATCGGGCAGATAGTTCAACTAGTGTTCAAGATATAGAGTGAGTATTCAATGTGGTATACAATTTTAGTACATACATATAAACACGTGTTTATTAACTTCTGGAAAATTAACATCCAAAGAGGTTTTCAAATTTATGGCTAGGTTTTAATATAATTCACACATCTTTACACAGAAGGTCGAGAAAATGTGAATGAATGAATGAATACGTTAATTTAGGAAATCCTAATATATATACAATAATAATAATAAATCAGTACACAATAATAATATGTCCATGAACAACAATAATAATAACTAGAGTCATACATATGACTGTAACCTAACAATGTTGAGAAATAAAATAGAAAAGGAAACAAAATTCAAAGTTAACTAA
>WOGQ01000194.1:0-22711 GCA_015342025.1 Leptinotarsa tumamoca | reverse complement strand
TGTCCATATCCAATCCTTCTAGAGGAAATTCGATGACATCATTCAATTTGCCTCTACTTTCCGTTGGAGAGAATCTTTTTAAATGCACTACTAAAATATAGGGAAACTTGTGGATTGATAAGGACTTTGTGTATTTTCTCCTTTCGTTGCATTTCGAACACGTCGGTTTTTTATTTCCATCCAAAGTTTCTTCTCTTGTAAAAGAATCCAAGCATTGTATTATTATTAATTAAGTATCAATTACAACTAAAATGTTGATACGTGCCTTCATTTCGAATCATTTAATATTTTCTATGTATTGATATGAAAACTTTTCAATAATTATGTGTAATTGAATGCACATTCCCATATAATTGAACATTTTTCTTTCGAACTAATCCAAGTAATTCAATGATACATCTTGGAATTTCCCATACCTTCCTGACATTTCTCATCGTTATTGTTTTAAATTCAGAAATGAAGTCAAAAGTTCACACAAATTTTATCTAAAAAGTTTTCTGATGAACAATTTTCCACTGTTTTGAATATGAACCCAATATGACTACTTTTATCAAGTTGTCAATCATAAAATAAACAAATTAAATGAATTGTGTTCACTTGGAGTATTAGTGTTTACGACAAGACGGGATAATTTTTTCTTTGTCTCGTGTGATTCTGTCTTCAACGAGATAAGTGATTTTTCTCCTTGATCAAGATAATACCAGTGAGGTTTTTTCGACGAGAGAGGACAAGTGGAAAGTAATATCATTAAAATCTACTATACTTTTCATGCACAGCTTTCAAAGAGCAATTTCATTTTCATATCTTGAGTCACAAGTAACAAATCCCTCCTTGGAAGCTGAACGAAATTAATTTGTGATAATTTTCCATGACATAAATAGCAAGGTCATTTATGGTGACGTTTCAGAACTATTCTGCAAAACATGTGGTGTATCAGAGCTTTGTTTATCCACTGAAACAATCCCCTGCCCAACCTATTTTTGGACTCTACGATAAGAAAACATTCATAAAGGATATTCATTCATGAACACAGTCGAAACGACGACCTTTAATCTTTTTAGGAAATCAGTGTATTTCAAAAATCCCAATCACTTGATAAATCAGACGTAAAGCATAGGTTTCTGAAATATGTTTGGGAACTCTTCTCTCGAAATATTTCTCAAACCAAAATGAATGAATTCCTTATAGAATATAATTTTCTTGTAGAATAAAACAGTCAACTCTGATCCGGTTTGAAAATCAATATCTTTAATTTTTCAATAATGTTACATATCCCCTAAAATATTTTAAGGTAATCTAGAGGAGTATTCTTAAAAACCTCGTTTGCCTATTTAACGGTTTTGAGAGGTTACGAACCCAAAAGAGTTTTCAATTGATGTTATGTCTCAGTTCAATGATGTAGATACATTTTGCAATATGTCAGGTTAGTTCAAAAGTGGCCGGATGATAATTATCTAAACAGGTGGATAGGCAATCGAGGTTCCACAAAATTGCTCGCTATACAGGTCGTTTTTTTATCATGTGGTAACATTGCTATATTCTGAACCGTAACAAATACGAAGACAATTAATAGTAAAAAAAGGTAACTCTATCAATACAATGGCCAAAGAAAATTTACGGAGACTCTCGCCCTTCTCGAGTTATACGGGGAAAACCAAGAATGCTGTTTTTCGTTTTTTTGAATGGAATTGTTATTTCGGAGAATGTCAAAAAATTGAAAAAGAAAATCATATTTTACTCGAAGTGTACTATGACGATTTACTAATAAATATTCGATGAAACGTTTCGTGTCAACATGGCCACCATCAACTTTTTTTAAATACGGACCTGTCTTCTATATCACAGATATTGATAAAGCAATAAATTCACAATCCAAATTATATATCATTTGATACTTTTATAGCGTTTCATTGGAAATAACTACCATCATCAGTGACCATGATCAGCGCGTAGTGAGTATAGAAAATGATCACCAAATAATTGAAAGCTACACCAAATAATTTCGCAAAGTTGATTTTTTGATAGAATAGCTTCATTGAGTGCATATATTTGATCTTGACTTTTCTTGATGAAAATCATTGGAACTAAATGTATTAAAATTTTAACCTTGTTTTTTTGTATTGAAATGAATACGCCAATAAGGCATTAACATTTTCGCTCAAAATATCATCGATAATATACAATAATAATATAATAACAAATGTTCAATCTGGATTTCGTGCATTCTATAGCACCAACTACCGCTCTTTTCAACATCACCCAAGATTTATTCAAAGAAACTGATAATGATGAAGTAACTGCCATGGTACTCTTCGACTACAGTAAAGCATTCGATACATTAGACCACAATATTCTATGTAGGAAAATGTCATTTTTCGAATATAGTGAAGGGACTGTAGATCTTTCGAAAACTTACCTCAGAAATCGGACTCAGTCAGTATGTCTGGATAGAAAGTGTTCTAGTGCTTTACCTGTTGACTATGAAGTACCTCAGAGCTCTACCCTTGGCCCCATTCTGTTCTCTCTATATATCTGAATTCCATAAAATAATTGATTATTGCACAATTCACATTATGCACTCAGTTATGACACTCAGTTATATTATCGATTTCTTCCAAGTAACTGGCAGGTGGCAGTGGAAAAAATTAACAGCGACCTAGAGAAGTTACTGGATCTATCTATAGCCCATAACCTGAAGTTGAATTCTAAGAAATCTCAGCTGATACTTTTTGGCCCGAGACACAAAAGGTGGGAAATTGAAGGAAGAATTGAAATCGAACTTCGACAAGACTTACTACAAATAATTACAGAAAGCAAGAATTTGGGTTTGTGGCTAGATGCTGATCTGAGATTTCACAAACATATAAATTTACTTCATCGTAGCTCGTACAGTATCTTACGCCAACTCTATCGAAGTAGATATATTATGACTTCCAAATTGAAGTTGAAACTTTGCGAAACTCTCATATTGTCCAGATTGGCATATTGCGAAATAACCTACGGGCCTGCTTTGATACAAATTGATGTAAATCGCTTACAAAAAATACCAAACAATTGCATTCGTCTTTCTTATGGTGTGAGAAAATTCGACCATATATTCCTCAAGTTCGAGGAGTCAGCTTGGTTACCCATTGCTAAAACCTGGCAGTTCCACCTACTCGTCAATATACACACTCGACAGCCTGCTTTTCTCGTAGTTGTATTTACATCTCTACCCAACAATATAACACTCTGCCCAGTGAATTTAGACACTGCTCCATATATAATTTCAAGAAAGAGTTGAAAACATATATGAAGTCTTCTGGATAAATAATATATTCATGCTATGCCTTGCTTTACGTTATTTAAGCTGAATATATTTTTAATATTCACTTTGAAATATATAACCTTTGTTTTTTTTTCAAGTTTTACAAAGATTCATGAATTACTCACTTACCAATGTATACTAGGTAATTATTTTTATATTTCTATACAATACATGCTATCCCCTAGGTTAAGTTGTAAAACAGCCTCGGCTGAACTTCGCCCTTTTATTGATTTTTGTATCTTTTTCTTCTTTATAAACAATGTATGTCAATGAATAAAGCCCATTTATTATTATTATTATTCTTATTAATTTCTCTTAATTTTTAAATCATTTTCTATCCTCTTGTCTTTCCCATTTGTGCATTAGAATTTCTCTCCATATTGATTTTCTTTTGTAGTGTCTTCATCTGTTTTCTTGTGATTAGTTTTAACAGAATTACAACTTTTTTCTGATAAATTCAGTGATATATCGATGTATTCAATAACTTCTCGTGTAAATCTGACTCTTATGATGAAAATTATTTTGTCAAAAATATTGATTCATCTTGATCCCTGAACACTATCATATCTATTATTACATGGAGAATATTTATAAGTGTAGTTGGATACCATCGCGGAAAAATTATTCATCGAAACTCTGACAAAAAGGCCATCTAAAGTATTGATTGCAGGCGAGAGACGCTACAGGCAACTAACAATACTGACAC
Source organism: Leptinotarsa tumamoca (assembly GCA_015342025.1). NCBI lineage: Eukaryota > Metazoa > Arthropoda > Insecta > Coleoptera > Chrysomelidae > Leptinotarsa > Leptinotarsa tumamoca. The sequence continues at coordinate 18,698 of WOGQ01000194.1, read as the reverse complement.
GAGCGAATCCGCCAAAAATCAGATGATTCCAGACGATTCATACTCCCGCAGCTTGGGAGAAGGATATACCACTACGAAAAACGTAAATAAATATCTTCAAAGCATTTTGGGATGAATTTCAATTGTTCGCGAGATATCACTCATATTTATTTCACAAGGAAACTAGTTTTGTTACCCGGCTTCTCAGAGAGTTGATATGATATTGTGTGTTGGTTGGAATAAAAGGATGATCATTTGTAAAAAAAACTTCAAGGGGTCCATAATGTTCGAGAAACGTTTCAGAATGTTCCTGAATGTTCTGGATTGTTGTACAACTCTTTCAATAATATGTAATGATCTAGGGCTAGTACTAGAGTGTCACCAAGATTTAGCCAAAGCCTCGGTAGATAATAATATTATCCTGAGGTAGCTTAAAGGGCACGACAGGAGTAAAGGTAATCGCATTGCCGACTCTTCAGCCAAGGAAGCGGCTGGACTAAGAATTTCAGGACACAGTGGCACCTACGGCCTGATGACTTCGACAATTGCGGAACTAGTCAAATGTTACACCCATGCTAATTCCTTAAAGAGATGGGATGGAATCAAAGGATGCAATCTTGCTAGGATCACCTTGGGCGACCCTGGGAAGTTGACGCCGAAGAAATATCTGGCGATGACTAGATTTCTGACTGGCCACCAAGGAAACACCTCCATAATATTGGGGCTAGTGGACACACCTCTATGCAGGATGTGTGAACAGGAAGATGAGACTGTAAGGCATGCCCTATGCGAGTGTCCGGAGTTATCGTCAATAAGAGAGTGTGTGTTGGGCGAGTCTTGGCCTATACCTGCCGATATAAAGGAGATGTCTCCCAGTGACCTGTCCACCTTCCTAGAAAGGACAGGATTGACGATGACCTAGGAGGACAACTCCTTGGGAGGATGTACAGTGGGTCACATGTGGCCTAAGTGCTGTGGGCTTACACTCATGCTCCCTACTCTACAGATACAGATACAGAGATGTAATGATCCAAATTTATCTGAAAAATTTTAGATAGCGAAACTGCCAGCCCTTATATCTCTTGAGAAGCATGTCGTTTAAATGTAAGCAAAAAACTGTAGGCATTATTTTTCGATAATGCCGAACATTTAACAAAATTCCAGAATGGTTCGGTGTACGCTGGAATGCTTCCGAATACTCTAAAATATTCTGGATTGTCCTAGAAACTTCTAGAAATCAAAACTTCCAGCCCTCATAATTCCAAAAGCACACCTTTTATGTGAATGTCGGGTAAAAGGCTACTACACCACACAATTTCCATCCATACACAATTTCCATAGCATTGCATCTGGTTAGGCACATGATTTTTGGACCTAATTTACAGTTACCTCACGGTGTGAGGAGTAGTCATCAGTTGATGAGACTGGCACGCCAACCCGAATATATCGTGGATTTAGGGACAGTTACGAAGACAAAAGATCATATCAACAAGGAATTCAGACAACAAATTCAAATGATTCAAATTAACAAGAGTTTCATGTAAAATCGCAAGTGAATTTTAGGTATTATATAGTCTCTCGTTGCTCATTGAATTTTCTGTAATTTTTTTCTTGCTAAAGCATCTATAGTTACCCAGAGTAATCCACTTATTTTAACCTTTATGATTCAAAATAAACTTATTATAGAACATTTGGGTTATCAGGTCATTATCAACAAAACCATTGAAAGTTAAAGAACCAACATCAGAGTATAATATTGTAAATTTTCTTGATGAAGCATACTGGTATATTAAGAGATACTCTAAATTCAAGTAAGTTTTACTGAATTATAGAATGAAAGAAAAATTGTAAAGTTTATAACCATTCCTGCTTACATAAATACGAAATGATGAAGAAATTGACCAAGTGGAAATTAACTTTGAAGACGAATCCAGTAAGAAAGACGATTGAAATTTTTATTTTCAATATTTTTTGTCTACTTTTGTATCAATGAATAATAGGATTGTACCTTTATATATATGTAAATTATTTTATTACATCCAGATATTGGAAAAAATCAAATTATCATAATTAACAATATTTTTTCATATAATTGTCAGATTATCATTCGTGACCTCTAGGACATCAAGCTGAACCATCTGTATAAAAATCTGACGCGCTCGAATATTTCAAAGTCAATTTTTTTTACAGTTTCAAAAATCGGTCCTGCCTTTTGATTCGACAAGACACTTTTTTGAGTTCACTCAACATTTTCTCTGAATATCTGACATGCTCGAATGCATTTTTGTCTACACCTTTCTACAGCCCCCCTATTTACTCATCAGATTATCATATCTTGGTTATCAGAAAGACATAGTGCGTATACATTATGAATGTCTGCTTCTGCCAACCAAAATGTCAAACTCAATATAAGCTTTTTTCCGTTTTAAGACCTCATCTTCACAATCGAATAGGTCCCCATGATGTTTTATCGACTGCAAATTTAGCATCTCAAGCTCCCCTATTACCTCATCACTCAATAATGTCTAGCTCAGTCATAGACCAAACGTAGGTGAACACCTATAGACCACCGTCAACAAACATGAAAAAATCATTATCATTATATTATTCCAGAGCATTTGATGAAATGAATCACATTTTAGTAATAAATAAGATGCCTGTACATTGGTGTATTGACTCAGTCGTGCACAATTTTTATGCAAATCTGTCGACCAATTTGGTTCACTCGATTTCATTCACGTGCCCCGTTTTTTCTAAAGAACGCTAGATACCGTTGATGTCGCTGTTCGTGTGAAGGTTCACTGTTGCGTATTCTTCAACAAGATGACGTTAATTGGGAGGTAGATGTGTATTGTGGTCACACTGATGTGGAATATTATTTTTGGTCCGTCTTGTCTAAAGTTATTCGCTTTGTCAGCTCTATCAAAATATGCAACTGATTGGCTTTTAGCGTGAATGACTCGATCTGAAATACCCAACATTAGTGAGAACGAAACGCACATGACAATATCATATATAGATTGGCGAATATAGATCTGCCAAAAGTGAGATAGAAATAACGTATCATTTCTTGAGAAACGAAACGTTACCTCATACAGCATTATACTTTCATCATCACTTGTGAAACAATGACATAAAAAAATATAGCCTCATTTTACAAAGCATTACAAATAGCGAACAACAGAACTGATTCATCCCCAGTGAAGATAATTTCTCAAATTTTACTCAATCCTAATATGCCTATGAACATCAACTTCCGTGATTCATTTGCCATAACATTACTTATTTATTTCTGAGGAGAATAATAGTATTAGCAACATCATCCATCAAGGATCAATTGGCAACATCTTGCAGCATCATCAGAACCATCCCACTTGGTATACAACAATTTCTGAAACAAAAGCGTACCCAGATTTCAACAGTGTATGAACATGAGCGCATTTGCAGTTTAGTCTAGCAGCACTGATGAGATCTACGGTGGGTAGAGACAGCGCTGTTTGATGTTGAATCACAAATGCGTTATGTTTGGACTCTGGTTTTCCACTAGTTGCCTTGCGAAAATTGAGTTATCTGTCGAACCCATAGATGGCATCTCCGTGAGGAAAGATGTTATGGACCTTACATATAAATTATTCATACAACAATCATTGCGAGAAGATTGTTCTCTCATCTAGTCTCGCAAATATATGATTCAATTTCCTAAAATTCGAAAATATCGTGTGTTTCCAGTGTTGAGACATAAATGATTTTTTTTTCAATGAATAATTGAGCCAGTAGTGGGCATTGATTATATCCTCCTCAGTTTTAGGTGTATCAGCATTAATATGTGTGAAATGAAAATGGGATTCTTTATCATCGTTTTATTCTTCGTTCAAGTACGTCTACCCATATAATTGGGTTGATATCTGTATTTGAACTACAATTACTTTGTCAGGTAGACAAAGTAATTGTAGAGAATATTTTCAATATAAATTTGAGGCTTTATTTCAAACCATCACAAATTTTCTTTTATATCTGGAACGAAGCTCAAAGGTTTCATACTGGCCCATAATTATTTTTATCAATTGGTTCCAAATCGGCATTGACAATCGTATCATCCAAAGAGACGTATTGAAGTTAAGAATGAAAATTGTTAGTGTGCTCTCTGACTATAATATCTTTAAAAAAAATCTGTTTTTCCGTTAACCAGCTGTCGCACTCCTACGAACGACAACCCTTAGAAGTCAAGTTAAGAATTGTCGAGGTCTTACCTTTTAATGTGTGATTCCTAACACGTCATACTTTTTCCACGACGGTGAAACTTGGAAAGTAGAAAGTAAAGTATTCATTACTTTCTGGTCCAAAATATTTTTCAAACTCACAGCTTCTTTTGGAGTTTTTGGCGAATGTTTTATGGAAGATAGGGTAATAAAGGTGTTTACATTGGACTGCACCATTTTATATTGAACTGTCTTGAGACTGTTCAACTCAATTATTTTCATCATTGCATTCAGATTCTTCCGTTTGGCATCAGGCACGTCAGTACATACCATACATATTGTTGAAAGTGTTTGTCGCATGGTTCTCAAGTCCAGAGGATATAAAATGTTCTATTGAAGTGTTAAAGCAGTACTCCTATTTATTGTTCGTCCATATAATTTTTATTTTTCGTAAATTCTTATTCAGCATATAATTAGAAATCGGATAGCCGAAAGTTTGTTTCATGGACTCCAATGAACAAAATCATTACAACTATCTGATAAGTGATCATGGAACAAGGGATTTCCCTCGATCAATCGTAGTAGATGAGATCAGAATGATATAGGAATTTTATCATGCTGTAGTGGAATAGTAATTTGTATTTATTCCTGTTTTCACAATTTTCTCAGTTTTCTGGGTTTCTCACGAAAAACTTGTGAATTTGTGCTTTTTATAGAGAAATTCATATGACACAAACATCTGTGGCATACTTGTCGATTTGTTTTTGAATTTTGTTGAGTTTGACGTATCATTTCATCACTCGTAGTATTCGGATCCATAGTGAAAATATTGCTTCCTGAAGTTGTCGTAGTTTCAAGTTCTCAGGTTCTATATCTCACCAGGTCATATATTGAATTGAAAATTTCATTGTTTGTTTCCTTCGACTAACATATGGAATGTTCACCTGTTTATTCAACTCATTTGATGCAAGGCTGATAAGAATTGCAATAATGGAATAAGATAACTTGATCACCATCAATATTTGTTTTCACGATTCGAATTTTTGTAAATGAAAAACCAAGTTCTCTGGTTTTTCTGTTTTTCTCTGTTTTGACATGGGTATTTTGATAGTAAAACTGATTTGTCTATAATGACTCATTTCCCGATTGTGGAAAATTCAATATGACTGACTTATAATGACCAATTTCTCGACTGTGGAAAAATCAGCATGGCTCAACATTTAATACAAAACTTGTATGTCTCATGTGAGTGCTTCATTTTGATACTTAATATACTCCTACTGTGTTTTTCAAGTACACGTACATGTAATCGCTTGCTTTCGTGAGTACATATATTTATTTTATTGTATTTATGTGCTGTTTCGTCGCATATTGTGAATTCTTTATTTGATGAACATACTATTATTATTATCATACCAGATAAGACTAAATCGAATTTATTTGCATCGCGATAGAACTTACCGTGTTTGTAACTGAAACAGTCTTGATTTTTGACCAAACTTACGGAGAAGTTTTGCTGCTCCAGCTACAGCTTCTTGATGGGAAGGACTCATTTTCAATGTTTCCCAGAAGTAGTGAAGTGCTTTGTGGTAGCTTCCTGCAAATTTCAAAATTTTTGAATATCAGAGTAGTTTCTCGAAAATTACTGTTGAAAGAAGCATTACCTCTCAAATACTCGCGGTATTTGTCATTTGTTCTTAGTTAAGCTCGTTATTGAGTCATATTGTTATACATTTAGAAAATATCATTGAAATTCGGGAGCAATAAAAAAGTATTTTCTTAGTTGACGTAAATTACTGAATAACAGGTGCAAAGTTACCATCTAAGCCACAAGTTCTTGCAGTATTTTTTTACATTCGCGAAGTTCAATTGACTGTTAGTGAAAGCGCTAATCTTGTCATTCGAAAGTGCATTATATTCTGGAAAAAAGCTAGAATCCTTGCTAGACCTATGTTAAAAAATTTTTGGATCTTCACCATGCTTGAAGGGAGTTGCAAAATAATTGAAAAGAAATTCAAGATGTGAGAAGGAATTTCCAAACATTTTATAAATTTTATTTGACATAGCACACACACGACATAGCTGATGCTTTTGAATGGATAAAAATAGAATATCAGTTGTTTTTACAGAAACAAAGAGAATCAGGACATCCAAGGTGTTTGGCGGGTGTAGACAAGAAATTATTCGAGAAAGAAGAAAGGGCAAGACAGACAGAATCAATAGAAGGGGAAAAATACATGAGCAATTATATTTCGGGAGATTGTCGTCGTCTTTTACTCAAGATTTCATACAAACGTAGAAAGGTAACGTTCAACCTACAAGCTCTGATGAAAGCCTCGAGAAAATTTTCCCATCCACCTTTAGAATGGTGAGTGTTGGAATTATTATAAAAAGATGAAAGAGAGATCTTATTACGTCTGAATTAGTTGCAGTTTCAAGTAGAAGCCACTCAAGCATGAAGAATTCTGTTTATTTACTACAGGCTATAGTAGAATCAATAGACCTCAGCTGTAATGATTTTCTGATAAATATATCGTCCATACAACGCGTTTGCCCACAGATTAGAGAGGAAACTGTGAAATCAAAGTTCCAGAATCATTTGTCTGACATGATGGCATTCCACTGAGATGAAAAATTATCACCTGAATTGGACGTGAGAAGTTCTCATTCCATTCGGAGAAAAGAAACAATACCTAGTTGTCCCAAACTGGAGAGATCTTCCGGGCAAGATCAAGCTGAAGCTGTGTTAGACGCACTTTATGATTGGAACCTCGATGACAAAGTACAAATAATGTGCGTCTAATACAGGGTGATTTGGTAGGAGTCCGTATACTTTAGAAACAAAAAATAGACAGGAAATTAGTACTTTTCACTTGCCGCCATCACGTTTATGAACTGATTTTGAAATATGTGTTCGAAACAAAAATCTCTCATGTCAGAAAAAGGCCTGATATCAATGATTCTGCTGCTATTGACACATGTACTGATAATGGTCGCACAATATTCCTCTAATGAAGTAAAGAAATATTTGTCGACATTTTATAATGAAGAATTTCAAAATATCATCGTACGTGACGATTACCGGGAACTAACTGAATCATCTAGTATTTTCTTAGGAGGAGATTATAAGAAAAAAATTAAAACTCCTGGAGCGATGGATCAGTCGAAGTGGATGGCTAGAGCTATTCGTTCAATAAAAATGTGTTTGTTGGAATCCCAGTTCAAAACTAGCGCCAAAAATGAACGGGCACTTCAAGATGTTTTTTATTCATTGCGGTCACATATATGAAAACATGGCTTGTTTGTAGTCTGGAAAGAGATACATTTCTTCGAAAGTTGAACTGTCTGATTATTTGTATGGTAAGTACTTGAGTAGGAACTCATAGCCTTCTACCATTGCTCACATTATTTTCTTTATACTGAATTTAAAATTACCTCATTCATTGTTTCAGGAGAATTATTGAGTGATTTATTGTTTGTAGGGAGCACAAATTCATTTTCTCAATTGAAAATTGATGAGAACTTTCTCCAGAGAGCCGTTTCTACGTGGGAAAAAGACATTGCCTTCATGGAGGCTAAAAAAGTTTTTCTTTTGAGATAGTTGCTAAAAGAGCTAGTTCGATAACATGCTATGCTGTGTACAAGAAAATAGAAATCCCCATTCAGATTGTCAGAAAGATACCCTCAAAAAATAACCTGCATGATATGTATATTCATTTTCTTTCTTTCTTTCTTTCTTTCTGCAATTATTTCGCTATAAAACGTGTATGAAACAGAACTTTTTGAATATACAAAGCCTTATCGGCAGGGAAAAATGTTGTCGTAGGTAGATGAAATTGTGTATCCAACTAGGTCTAGGTAGGGTGAAAACGAATAAAGTTTGTGCATTTCGATATTCCAAAAAAAAATACACACATATAAGGGACACCCGGGTGTTCATCCTATGACGTAAATCACGTCTCATACAGAACAAGCGATACCAGATGATACCATCTGAGATGTTGGCGAAACATCGACCTTTGGAGAATGCACAACGTGAATGGTAATACAGATAATCCATAGGATATCAGCAATTTTTTAGTTCTGGAGTCCAAAATCAGTATCGTACCCAATGGGAAGGGTATTGAAATTTTCCCATTAATGGGCAGATATTGACTTCGTTTTCAGTAACCTTGATACGTTTACATATATACGATCACATATCTTTTTCTTATCCAGTACTGATATTCATGTTGAACCAACTAACCGATAAGAATACATACTGAAATCATTTCGATTTCGAAAATGTTTTCGGAAATATGTTAAATATTCTTGAATAATGATGAAAAATAACCAAATGGAAAATCATCATTTGGATCATTGGGATTCAGAATATTTTCATCGACTATATATAAGAAAATATATTTTACCTAATCTAGTTAACCACTTTCCCAAATTGGTACCGAAATATGGATCTGATGGGTTCACATCTATAGCATTTCTCAGTAGTTCATTGATTTTCTGATCATCTGGTCCCCGGAGTTTTGTGAGTTCCACATAAGCAGGGGTAAATTTAGGATCCAGTCTTATACATTTCATCAACATTTCTTCCGATTCAGAAGACTTATTATTTTTCCTGGAAAAAAGATGTATTTCAGTTGGAAATTTTCTTAACCAATGTCAGTTCAAAAAAAATAAGATCATATTCAATCTCACCTGTAAAGTTGTCCCAAATTGAAATGGGCATTAACGTGTTCTTCTGAGTAACGAATGGCAGCTAAAAAATGACCTTCGGCTTCCGAAGCGTCGCTCAATAGAATTCCTAAATTATTGTGAGCACTCGCATATGTTGGCCAAAGTCTAAAATATTGAAATAGTTCATATAAAATGAAATTCGTGACAAAGAAATCAACGTGCCAGCTATTGACAGTTTCCAGATCATTTTTTAGATATTTCTAAAAATAATATGCGTTATCGATGAATGATAATTCAAAGTAAGTTGCATGAGTATTTGTATGAAAACACATGATATTGAATTTTCGAATGATAACTTTATATTGCAAAGTCGAAGAAGTATATGATGTGTCGAACCTATGATTTCCTGATGTGCTAATAGGCCAAATAAAAATTTGTTTTATTCAATTCGTAGCTCACATATCACAATTTGGTTTATTAAATGAAAATCACAGAACACACTTGAACAATAAAAACAAGTTTTCATTCAATTAGATTGACTCGAATAGTTCATTGTTTTGTTGACTACTGATGATGTCAAAGTCATCGTCAATAAATTACTGCTCATTTCTCGCAAATATATTGGAACCAAATAGAATATGTTGTACTGAATCATTTCTAGAAATGATGTGTTTGGATTTGGATAGTCATCATTAACAGAGTGGCAGAAGAATTTTTCTGAATATCCACAATGGCCAGTTGCAACATTTCAATTCATTTTCGATTCGATATTCACTCTTCCTACAGAATTGAACTTTTCTAGAACACCAAAGCTCTGAATCATTTTTGTTTTTTCATCCAGAAGTTGAAATAGAAAAAATTAATAAAAAAAGTTTGAAAATATTCTGTTCGGTACGAGATTATTCGATTATAGTTTCAAGAGATTCTTTCCTGATGCAGAACGTTGATCACTGATATAGGTAATGTTGCATACACTTACCCGATACAGAATAATCACGTTCGAGGTCCTCAAGATCATCAGGTTCACTTTCATTAACCAAGTTTCCGGATAATTCGTTACAGATTATCTTTTCTCTATCTTTCAAGAAACTCATTTCGATATTCACTCACGTTTATATTATGATGCGAAAGGCCATTATCTGTTGGGTCATTTTTCGACAAATTAGACCAGTATTCAACAGGTTTGAGTCTTCAGTTCACTTTGGGTTACAGAAAAATGTACCAATCATTTCGACATCATGATATCTGAGTTTTTTTCAACACACTATTTGCCATATTGTCAATTTTTATCGATCTGAAGATGGCATATTCTTTCCTTTAGCAGGAAATATTGTAAGGGGAAGTTACTTGCTTGTTTCACGCTCTATTCATTCTGTTTCAATTTTCTTATATATTCAATTTGTTATGTATTTCTACAACTTTATATTCATTGGGTGTGTTTGGTCATTGAGTTTGTTCGGAACTGTTCGTCTTCACTTGATGAATATCAATTGAATTCAATAATTTGAACTCTGTTTTAATAGTGGATCACATTCTTATTTACATCACAATAAGCAAAAACACTATTGATCTGATTCAGATATCTAAGAAATTTTTTTTTTCAATTATGTACTCGTATCTCTTTTGGTAACCAGAAAATCATCAAAATAATTCATAATGAATCTGTTCTAAATGCCAATATACATGATTTGATGTGAAGGTTTTATCACCACCCTTATTGTATGCTTCAATTTCGTGACTCAAATTGAATATTTGACAACATTGCCAAAGTGACAATCTAAACTACTTTGTTCATATACAAGATCATACATAATGTGATATTTAAATCATGAATAGTTCGTGAGATGATGATTATATAAAGTGTAAATGAAATTGAAAAAACTCAATAATCAAAATAAGTTCGAAACATCCATCTTTCCCAATGTACACAGTAGTGTTTGGTAGATACCTGCCGGAAAACAACTACTTTCCCGGGTAATACCACTCTGGACATTGGATTATATCCGACAGAAATGTATGCAAGATACATTACCGAAGTCAGATATGAAGATGTTTCTCGTTCATCCAGCAGCAGGACTAACCTGGAATCAGTCGAATAGATTACCTTCAGACCGGTTTCTAGGACTGCATGTATGAAACCTTCATCTTCATCGTTCAATACAGTCTTTGATTTCTGTTAAAATATTGATACATGCGATGTTTTTCTTGCTTGGGGTTTTATTCACAAGACAATCTGTCTTTAAGACGGAGGTTTCATACATGTAGTCGAGCCGCGTTGAAATTCCGACCCAGGCACACTGCCGCTTGTGTCTGATCTTTTCTGCACTGATGAGAGCACGAAACCAGTATATAGCTGATCTACTCGGCCGATTTCAGCATAGTCCTGGTACTGGCTTTTACCAAAACCTACTACGTAGGTACTTTCAGATATCATCAGAAAAGCATTTTAAACAGTTTTCGAAATATTTCAATTCATTCCTCGTTCTTCTAGTAGTTGCACTTGAGTAGTTTCACCTAGCACAAGTTTCGATTCTCAACATCTGCAAGCAGGAGGACATTCGAATAACAGAAGTATTTTGATTATGGAAAGGAAGCCTTTTGACTTTCACTTTTCCACCTCCATACGAAAACTTTGTAAAGAAGGAAAAAAGCAATCATTTCAAAATGAACCCTTTGTAATATCGTGTAGATCATGCATAACAGTTACTTTCATGTATAAACATTTACATCGAATTACACGAAACAAAAAACTTTCCAAACAGCTACTTTCATAACAACATTGAATTATACAAAAAACACTTTCTTCTAACCATTTTGTAGTTGAAATATTTGTTATGCAATCGAATCAGATTTCATTCATAGAAGCGCTACACAAAATAATATACGAATCTTAACAGATGACCACACTTTCACTTTCCAAATCATATTTTTATTCATTTTTGTTTTTGTACCAGTTATGAAGACGTGACAGTTTTTCCTGAAAACTAATCTCTTTCAAAAATTTACCGTTTGAAATTCAATTTAATATTTTTGTATTACCATTCAAAACTACTACTTAATTTATCTAGATCATGACATTTTTCATCATGATACTATTTCATTCAAACACGATACTGAAAATCTGGCAACCATCAACAAAGCACTCTAACTTCTCTGTTCTAGACCTATTCAAAGTAAATAACTGCAAAAGTTGAATGCTACTCACTTCAGAGCTGTGTAGTAATGACTTTTCGCTAATTCGGGAAGGGATGAATCCCTCAGAAAATTGGCGTAGTTGTAATGCATCTTGGCGTTGTGCGGCAGCATCATTAACCCTGCCCTGGAATAAAAAGGGAAATTGAATCTGCTATTTATTGTAGGAGAAGAATGTGGGATTACTACAAATGAGAGCTGAAGTTCGGATTGTGAAGTAGATAAAAGGAATTAGTATTCAGGATGCATAGGCGCGAGATACACAGTGGTGCACTATTTCAGTATTCCTGAACTCCATTCGTTTCATCGTTATTCAATATAATGTTGATGAAAATTCCATTTCATGAGAGGTGAGGAATGATGAATGTGTTGAGCGAGAACATTGAAAAACTCGTAAATTATGAGTTGGAAAAAAATTGATTAAAATTCCTTAATGGGTCATTATAGTCAAACAGCCACCCCGACCACATTGAAAAAAGTCTTGTATAAAAATATATTGTCTTTTACTTCATATGAAATACTACTATACTTCCAAATAGAAAGAAAAGTTTATCAAATTCTAATATAAACTCTTCAGTAAAAATATATTTTTTTCAGATATAAACTTGAAGATGATCTGAAACAAAAAGGCAACGACCTTATTGCACATGTATGTATTATACCTCCAGATACTCATATTGTAAAATAATATTTGCATTTTCATTGCATTTCACAAATTTGTAGTGAAATGATGGACAAAGATTACAGGTGATTGGTAGCACAAACAGGGGTTATGCGACTTGCTTTGCAATCCCTGACGAACACTTGGTTACACATCTAAAATGGTAGTTATGTCTCAAGAGCCTATTATATGTTCACATGACATGGCTTCTTATGTTTCAGAAAACAGATGATAGGATGATTTTCTGACTCGATAAGGATGTTCATGATCGCTCCATTTATTTTTAATTGATGAAGCCTCACTTAACAATACTTCACACAGATTGTCGCCAAAGACTAAAATTGGTTGCCATACAAAAAAAGAAGTGAAGGCCCGCTGGATGAAGTCGTATAGACCAATAATCAAGTAACGATCTACTGCCTGGATATTTCGAGATGAACCAAATCCGACACAAACTGTTTGTTCGCGAAATAGTTCTCAGAAAATTATTCCTTATTCATTCTGTTACATTTCACAAATCGTCACAATTCCTCCAGAGCAAATAATTTCGTATTTAAGGGTAATACGTATCACTCCTGAGAAAAATATCAGTGAATGATGAATGAGGCATATCGAAAGTTTTTCATATTTTTGTGTAGGAAAGGATACTATCTTAGTAAGCGAAACAAATTCCGACATACAGTATTTTTGATCGAGTATGACAAAAATGTATTCAATAAAAAAAGCACTGTCTTCTAGATGGCTCATAAAATTTTGTTCGCAAATAAATTCAAGGGTTATACATCATAACGTATGACAACAAACTTTTTTGTATTACGAAATTCTTGATTTCGTACATCATCACGTATGACAGCAAAAATTTTTGTACCGTGAAATTCAGGATTTCGTGTACAGTTTGAATAAAAATCAACCAAAATAACATGAAACTGGAACAATGATAATATCATTTGGATATTCTTTAAAAAATTAATCAATCTAGTTATTTTCAGTCACATACAAACGAAATTAAAGTATTTACTTACATGCATTTCCAAACATTTTTAAATAAAATTTCTAAATTTTCACTTCTGTTGAAAAATTTGCTAATTCGTTGGTGGCGGAGTGAGAATACTCGAATAGAGATGCCATTCAGTAAAAAATACAGTTCATATTTAGCACGTTGGTCAGCGAAACGCGAGTCGAAAGATCGTAATTTTTGTTCTGGTGTTGGGAAAGTATTTTCAATAGATTTATTTCACACCAGAGGTTCCATTACGAACTATCAAATCAATTTTATGCCTGTTTTCCATCTACGATATCTGCGATAGGAGAAGATGAGAGGTAATTAATGGAGTTCAGAATGCTTGACAAATATTGAGAGAAACTTGAGAATGTTCACAATCTCCGCTTCCATCACTATTAGATTATAATTGCAAAGAAACATGCATCGAGTTGGTGGGACATATAGTAATTTGGAAAGTTTATCTACATTTGACGAGCTGTATCTGATCAATTTGTTGATAACTACATTTCTTCCATTCACTTCTGATATTGCTCGTTATGATTGTTGAATAATTAATTTTTGGCAGCTGTCATTTGCTATAATGTTCAGCCTGTGGATTATTATGAAAATGAGCAAAAAATTTCGTTTCCAGGATATGCTTTCACTTTCAAGTAAAAGTATATATCGTTATCTCAATTCCACTAATTCACTTTTGGTACCATTTGCAGCATGCGATGTTATAATTAATTGTTAACCTACTGAAGAAAGATGAATAGAGCAGATTCAATGTATGTGGGAAATATCAAACATCAGTAAACTACGGTAAAAATACGGTTTTTCAAAGTTCTGTTTTTCACAAGCAACATCCTATATATTTGAAATAAATTGATTTCCTTCGAAATAGTCGATTCTATTTTTTTGGTCGTATGTTAAGTACAATGATATCATTCACTGACAAATCTCTAGATAGCAGAGATCTACATGAATGAGGTCTAAGTAAAATTGCAGTTCCAACAGAAATTTATCAATTGCGATGTCTCTCGTACTGAAGTGACTAGTTTGAATAGTTCGACGACAGAATGATATCAGCCTTGATTTCCATTTCCTACCTTCCATGGTCAATGAAAAAGTTTTTGTAATTTTTAATTTCTTGATAATTGAATATCGATTATAATCGGAATGTATGTTCGCTGTTTCAATTCAGGACAAGTACAAATCGGAATTTCCTCAAAGAGAGGTTTCATAAAATAGAAAAAGTAAAAAACAAAGTATCAAAAAAGTTTTGCTTCCCGTCAAAAGATGAATATCACTTGAAATTCGAAAATACATTGTAAATAGACTGAATTTATGCAAAGCTCGAAGTGAAAAATTGTTTAAACATCTTCTACTGCAGCGTATAATAAAAAATCTTTGTTGAGTTTTACAATTCTTTTCAATAACCAGATACATTTTTGTTAAAAACAACTCATGAAACACTACATTTTGTGGATACTCATGAGTGAACTATTCTGATTATTCCTACCTATATGAAAAGGTGGAATGAAAATCGGAATTCAATATCATCAAAGATATCCGCTTGAAAAATTATCTAATTCAATTCCATGTAGTAAAAGATATTGGCATTGAATTAACTTATCTTGTGGCATTAATATTTTTGTAACTCTTGAGTGACTAACTATAAACAAAAACAACCCTATATTTTCGAGAATAATTTTTATGAGGGAAAAATCGCGTGAAAATATATAAAGTTTTCCTTTTAAAACAAAAATTTCTGTGAGTCCACACATTTATTGAATAGTCTGTATATTAATGGTTATTTATGAAACATACCTTTCATCATTCTCTGTATGGTGACTTCCCGAGCAAGTATTCACCACGGAATGGTGACATAGGAAAATTCACTCAGGTTTTTTGGGTCCATCAATGAGAAAGAAAATGATTGACGAAAACGATTGATTGAAAATAAATTATAATTTCTGGTATTATCAGAAGGTAGTTCTCTCGAAATCCGAAGGTAGGACATAAACGAGTGTTCATCAGAAACTGAAATCATTTTTTTTCAACGAAATGTTGCTATTTATCACGCTCTCTGATTACTTTATCTAACTTTTGTCTCCTTTGTCGGGAGAAAGATGAATATTCGTCAATTGAAATGAATGCCTTGCACCTCTGACTTTTACATTTGTCACTAATTAAACCCTTCTGAAAAAGTTCCACAAGTGGAATATCCGTAAGAAGAGGAATTGAACAAACACTAGAAGTTAATTCATGCATCGTGAAACATGTAATGTTTTAAATTCGTTATGCACTTCAATTTTCTGAAAGTGATAGTTTCCTTTGTCACCAAAACGAATTAATTTCCATCTAACAACTTTTTCGCTAATGAACGAACGTGTTTCAAAGTCGCGTTTTCTTTTGAATTTCTTTTTGATCACTGTTTTTCGCAAAGAATTTCAGAGGCTGAAAAGCTACTGCATATTTTTTCAATGATCCATTATGAGCTCAATGCCCATTATGAAAAAGTCATTACGCTTTAAGTGCTCCTCCGTTGTTAGGAACGACTCTGTGAGTGGAAAAATCCTGAATTACATCAGTCAAAATTCAGTTTTATTAACCATCGCATACATGACACCATGGAAAATTACACCAGATGTAAACAAGCTGAACTGAATTTTGCCATGAAAACAAGATATTTATTTTCTAACAATAATTATATCCAATGGATAAGCCAGGCTTCAACATCTGGTCAAAACATCGCTGTCTAGTGTTGGAGCTCAAGTTCCTCTAGTTGTTTCACAGTGAAAGCTGCAGTCGATATCAATCCGTTGCTTTGCAAATGCGCTTTGGGAATCTTTGTTCACATTATTCGATATTCCAGGACAATCGTATTTCTGACAATCGTATTTGAAAAAATTCTCTATTGTGAGATTTTTCCTAAACAATTTTATAAAAACACAACACGTGTGTCGCCATACAAAGGGTTCTTCGGGCGTGTCTTCACTAAATATATTCTACATATTCGATGCTTCATATACCTAATTCAACAATTTGAATTACCTGGGTTTCTCCTGGCCATTTAATATGTCCCTGTATTTGTAATGAATGGAACTACCTGGACTTATGTACCAGTTACCATATTTGAAAAAATATTAGGTGATGGAGAGTTATTCAATTCCATTTGGTCATTCAGTAAATTACTCAAATTCTTCAATCTATTGATCTGACAAGTTGTTTAAAAGACAAATGATTAGCAAAACTTGAATATGACTTCTGAAAATTCATAACGACATAATGTGACAATCTTTGAATTTGTAGTGAATCTACCAAACCAAAATCTGAATTATGATATGAATTCAATGAGGTCTTAGAAAACAAATTCTATTGTTGAACAGTTCAGAATGGAATTATAATACTTACCCAATCAGTCAGGTAAATATTCCAATTGAATTTCATTAGTGCGGCTTCCATTATCTAAAATGATTTGAAATCCCAAAAAGAACTAATAGGAATAAAATATTAAAGACAATAGCGGAAAATAACAATAATATTAGGCAAAAAAACACTGGAATAAAATCCCAGTCAAATGAAATACGAGTAAAAAATAGAACAATTGAACAAAAAATAAATAATTGTCTCCGAGTGATGATCCGAAAACTATTGTGGATACTAACAATATAAACGTCATGAAGTAACTTGGCTTGGAATCCCACAATTTTTTATTTTTCATTCAATTGTTCTACTTTTTACTTTAATTTATATTTTTTTGTCTAATATAATTGTTTCTGTGAATAAATATAAACATTACATCCAGAAAAGTACAATAAGTAGGATAAATAGAGCTACCACAAAAAAACTCGAACCCTGGATAACATTGGAACTCATAAACTCCATTACATATCGTGATAAATTGAAAAAAAATCTAAACAGAACATCTACCTCAGAACTGAAAGAAAATTACAAGAAATACAGAAACAGACTGAACAAACTGATAAAAGAAACGAAAAACAACTACTATAAATAGAAACTGTGGGAAAATAACAGTAATTATGAAAAAACATGGGAGATAATCAACGAATCAACAAATACAATACCTAAACATAAAATACTGCATAAGGTCACTATAAAAAACAACGGAACAGATATTACAAATAATGAAGACCAAGCAGACATCTTTAACAACCATTTCACAACAATAGGCAAAAAAGAAATAGAATAGAAATAGAATTATAGACCCATCTCATCCATAAACAGCTTCGTTAAAATTTTCGAATACTTTTTAAAAGAGAAACTGTTGAATTATCTGGATGGAAACTGTGTGATTATGGAAAAACAATTTGGCTTCAGAAAAAACCGAGGCACAGAAAATGCAGAGCTCACGAACGATGTAATGAAGAATTGAGATCTTTCAAAAAAATGTTTATTTGTCTTTCTCGATTTAGCCAAAGCTTTCGACACTGTATCGCACCATAAAATGCTTAACAAGTTATCAGACAATGGAATAAGAGATCCAGTGCTAGATTTATTTACCAGTTACCTGAATGGAAGGACTCAAAGAGTAAAAATAGAAAATGCAGTGAGCAAACCCTCAAAAGGTACAACAGGTGTTCCTCAGGGTACAGTACTGGGTCCATTACTTTTTCTCATTCATATTAAAGACATTTGCAAAATGAGAAATCTCCAAGGGAAAATAATATCATACGCAGATGACACCGCCATTATCTTTACACACGATGAGTGGCCAAAGTTGTATCGCAATGCTGAATATGAATTCATTATCATACAAAAATGGCTGAACATGAACTTACTGACATAAAATATTGATGAAACTGAATTTGTTACTTTTCAACTTACAGAACCGGATCAACCCAGATTTGTTTATTTATTCTTGCATAATAAATGCTGTCCACCTTCCTAGAAAGGACAGGATGGACGACGACCTAGGAGGACAACTCCTCGGGAGGATGTACAATGGGTCACATGTGGCCTAAGTGCGTGGGCTTACACTCACCCT
>WOGQ01000193.1:0-22728 GCA_015342025.1 Leptinotarsa tumamoca | reverse complement strand
GAACTCTTTCAACTGCGTGTATGTGGAATAAACTTCCTGGAAAACGTTTTTCCAAATGAATTCATTCTCCAGCGATTCAAATCCAACGTGAATCGCTACTTTCGCACAGACACCGCTCTTAGAGTGCGTTAAGGATTTTTCTGTAGTGCTTGTATTTTGTCCTTGGAAAAATAAAACATTACTCATTGGTTTGATTTCATTAGTCAAAACTCAGTATCCAATAATGAGCTCTGTTATTGAAATTTAAATTATACCTCAATCCTGTATTGAATTATTTCAATACCTGACATATAACAGTTTCAAGCTTGTAAAGCTTATTGCCGTATAGTTCCACAACTGTGAAAACTTGATGATTTATATTGTGTCAAATAAATTTCATTACATGTAATGAACTGAATGTTCAACAGAATTGAAATCGAAAAGCAGAAATGAATTTAGAGATCATAAAATAGAATCCACCCGAAACATAAATCTTGTGAAGAAACAAAAGATAAAGAAATATGACAGCAAACAGGTGGATGTATAAATCACAGAAAGTCGCAAAAGTAATGCATTTGGTCTCGCATTTGGTTTTTTCGACATATCGTAGCAAATATGAATTGAAGTGATCGATACAATTTTCATCATGTCGGTCGACGAATATGGTGAGAAAGAGCCCGAAGTTATTTGCGGCAGGGAATTTCTTTTTTGAATATTCCCGCGGGGGCATCTCTGTATATAAACGCAAAGGGAAACCTATTTGAATACCGGGCAACGATGTTGAAAAGGGCACGAACCTAAATATCCAAAACCATTGAAAGGATTAAAAACGAAATAAATATAAATTCTGCTTTTTGTATGAAGTCTTTATGATTTGAATTGAAGGGGTTATATTATTAGGAGTGATTAGTTTTTGGGAAAGGAAGGCTTTATAATCTTGTATGAAGTCTTTATAAAATATGTCGAATGTATGTAATTTACCAGTATTCTCATTTATATATTTCAAATTATGTTTCATTTCAATAATCTCTTTCCAAAGAGACTGGAGGGGATATTTCATATCTACTTCTCCGTAGAGACAGGCCATGAGAGACTGAAAATGAGTTTGTATACTCGTTGAGATAACCAAAGAGTCAATACAATAGAGATATTATAGATGTGGCATATCTTTGCCTGTTTAGAAACAATTTCTGAAAATCTAAACTCGAATAATTTCCACGACTGCAACTCAGTGTAGAAAGCTTGGGCAAACAAAATTTATATTATTGTAATAAGGTCGGTCATTCCGTATCAAATCAACAAACCTGACATTTTGGAAGAGTAAGAAATATATGGTTTGGTAATTTTTCATGTCATTCCATTTTTGAATCATATCCATTTGATTCAAAATCGTTCTGCGGTAATTTATTCAATGCCATTGTTGGCTGCGACCTCTGAAGGGGTGGTTTCTTTATGCTTTTTCATATAATGAACAAACAAGGAGTTCTGAAAAATTTTCAGATGTAGACTACTATATGGACAAAGGTGCAATATTTCAAAATGGAGAAGTGAAGTGAAACTATTTAAAACTAATAGTTACTTTCAGATATTCCCAAACTGATTTATTCAAAACCTGAAAATCGATGAAGAAAAAAATCAAATTCATTTCAATTAAACAAGTAGAATTTATACAGAATATTGATATGAAATTATTTATGCCGCTCAATACAAAAATAACAAACTTTTCTAATCTGGTGGTTCGTGAAAACTTGGTGAACTTTATAAAATATTTCTGACATGAATTTCATATATAACCCACAAGAGAGCAATATCGAGTCAGATATATATTCATCATGATGTTTCTATTAGTCACTAACAACCAAGGGTACTTATACATTCCGTGTATCTCCTCCAGAAAATGCAACAGGACTATTCTGAGAAAAAATACATGCTTCGTAGTATTATTATCACGATCTGCAGATAAACATACGTTAGCAAACTGTCGCATATCAAGTTCAGCAGCAGATAGAAGTTTATTGGTATAAACTTGTTTTGAGAGCCTTCCATTTCATAGTTCCACAAAAAAACAGAATTGGTCGCGGTGGTAGTGCGCCCGACTCACGATCTGAAGGCCGTGGGTTCGATTCCCGCCTCGACCAGATATTTTTCTGGAGAGAATTTATCTGGTTGAAGCTGGGATGATTGTGCAACCGTGTTAGGAATCACAAGGTTAAAAGATAAGACCTCGGTAGTCCTTAGCTCGCAAAAGTTTCTCAACTTCTGAGAGTTGTCGTTCGTATGGGGACGACAGCTGATCAACGGAAAAACAGATTTTGAACAGATTTTTTCAAACAGAAGCTCATTTGAGTCTACAAGATGGTGGCACAAATCAGGAAACTTTTTTATTCCAGTTGAATTTCATATCAGTTAGGTGATAGTGGACCAAATTTTTTATTTCATCATTCCATTTCAGTTTCGATTCATTAAATACTGAATGAAATAGTTGTGTGTCTAGAAAAGCTCTCAGGAAGGTGCTATAGGAATATAATAAACTGACCACATGGTTCCAAGCGACACGTGATTTCAAAAAGTTATCAATAAAGACTATTTTTCAATTCGTGAAGACAATTTTGATGTGGATAAAACTTGTAATGATTTTGTATCGAGTAAAATGAATATTTTATGATCACTGGCATTATGAATTGAAATTTAAATGACCCCATTTGCCATACTGTTTCCAGTTGATTGTATAATTCCACATCACTAACTTGGAGGACATATATATACCACATACGATATCAAAACAGGAAGATCGTCAATCATATAAAATAAACATTTACTTTCAGATATCAAAATATATTGAATTTGTTCAAATTAGAATGTGTATATATAGCCAACTAAAGTTTCAGTGAAATCAACCAAATGGTATTTTTTTCAAAAAATGTTTGATTCTTTGAATTAACTTTACTTCTGTATACATTTATTTCAAAAATACATTACTTTCTATATAAACCGAAATTGGTTGAATGACGCGAACAAATTTAAAGCAGTAATTATTGAAATTTAATTTTCCTTTCATAGCCTGTTGAACATTTTCAATGAATTTCTTATTGAGGCATTGTTTTCAATTATTCGATCATTCTAGAAGGCGGCTGTCGTTAACATACTCATTCAGGAACGCAATATAGGTATCATAACTATTCGAACTGAAAAATAATCAATATATTTGAATAATTTCCATCTGGACAACTTTAGGTACTATAATATCAAAGTATACATTAATATACAAATTTCGCAGACTCAATTCAACTATTGCAGGCTGAATCAATTATGGAAATAACTTTCACTTTGGGATGAATACATCATCATGTATATTGGATAGATTGTATAATATTGGTTCTCTCCATTATGTGAATAGGAGAGGACAATTCGTAACTGAACTATGTCAATCGGGTATCATATTTCCAACTGAAATAATCTTATTGATATTGGAAAGGAAGTGCAATCCAAAAATAGAACAAATAAACTGATGAATAAGATCCTACATAAAAATTATGCTTAAAATCACATACGAACTTCATTTCTTTCGAAGGAATATTTTGTTATCTATAATGTTTTGTCTGAGCTTGTTATTGTGATACGTTACATAACGGACAACATTCCGAAAGTGGACGATCAGGATTTTGACGAACAAACTCTTCTTAATGGTGAAACAGATCAATTATGTTTTAGCATTTGGACGTGGAAGAGGAAGAAAGGTGAATACATGTCAAAGTCACGATGAGGCACGAAGGTTGACAGTATCATCATTTCAGACTCCCCCTAGTATCATAAATATTCAGAACCCTATTTAAAGTTTGAGAAAATATATTCATTCAATTTTTTCTGGAAGAAGATATGTTTCAGAAACGAAACAGATTCTCAAGTGATGTACCCACATAATTTCAAAGACAGAAAATACTGAAGTGGTAATTTCTCTAAAATCTAAATTATTTCAAAGTTGTCACATATTTGCATATCATTGAGTGATGTTGTTTACTAGAATTAATAATTTGAAACATGTGATGCTCAATACTTCCCAATTCATACAAACATTTTCTTCAAGATACCAGGCGCCCTCTTGCTTACATGGTAATGCTCTGCCGTGTTGGACCTCTTCCTTTTAGCCACTCGTGGGACCTCTTGTAACAAAAAACTTGACCTGAACAACCCAAACTGTCCTTCTTGTAACGAAGGATCGAATGAAAAAGCTCAGTTCTCCAGCTTTTGAGCTGAGTTTACACAGAAACGACCCCAATAGTCCTTTCTATAATGCCAACTTAATAGCAGAAGCTTTCCAGTTCTCCAATTCTTCTACAAACCTAGGAAGCTGGGTGGTGTAGCCGGTAAGTGAGTTATCGCCTTTTCAAGATAAGGATATCTTATGAATATGCCTCACATCAAAATCTTAAACAGAAGAGGAAACAGATCCGACAAACGCCTATAGTGTAATGATAATTCACCTAAACCAGAGACAAAGAAGCTCTGTATGTCTAAATCTCATCCATCGTAAAAAATATAGCTGAGGTTCATATCCCCACATATAAGAAAGAACCATCAAGGTGTAAATCCTTCACCTTGAACATCCGATAACCTGCATAAAGTACGATTGTAAAGCTGCGCATTTTGACCTGAGAGGGTTATGGTAGCGTCTTCTTGAAGTACGTTAAAGTAGACTTACTTTCCAAACCATACGTTTGTCTTGTTCACCTTCTTGATGAAAGTAGTTGCAAACTGACTGTTGATCAGTACCATCCTCGAAGGAGATTATTCTCCTTTAGAAATCTAGGCTCTGGCCAGAGATCATGTATTTTATACCTGCCTCACCGCGGACCGAAACGGATTTACAGCATTTAGTCTACTTCCACTCTTGCCAGCTGCCCTGAAAGATCACTCGTCAACTGAAATAATCGCTTTTGTTGAGAATAATTTGTTGGAGTTCGTATAGGAGTGAGCTACAATGAATCCTTGCGGGTTACGATGGGATGTCTAATTGACCCATTCTTTTCAGACCTATCTGGGTAACTCTACAAGATGATGCAAAGAGTGTTGATGGTTCAGTGTCGATCCTATTCCACTGTCCAAAGTTAATGTTTGCAAAAATATTATCGATTTTCTATAATTTCTACTACTGTTAAACTGTTTATAATGATTTTTTATTACTAATATGAACTTTATGAGTATTGTTGTGAAAATAAAATTATTCCGATCTGATAGATTCTACACTAGATTAAATTTTCATTATATACCTTCACTTTTTTGAAATACATTATAGATTTCATGGTGTTTTCAATACATATACAATTTTTTTTTAGTGAACACAGAAACTGAAAACTATTTGGGGTTATCTGTTCATAATTTTGGGAGAGAAATTAAAACAGTCACAAAACTGAGAAATGAAAATAGCTTACCTTCCTTAGAAAGAGCTCATTGCACCCTTGTGCATTAGGATTTCCCTTCCAGTGCATATGTCGATACCTCAGGTTCCCAAGGAACCTTGAACCCCGTAAATTAGAAACCTCAGTTACCAGCCGTCTGATATCCAGCTTTTTCACTTTCGCACAGTGTTTTTTGTATTTTTTTCTCTGCATCTCCTTCTCGTCCATTTCACTCACCTCCCCTTGGGAGGTGAGGCCTTCTTCAGCCACCCACGCACTGAGAACAGTCTCGATAAAGCTGAAGAGTTGCTGAACGTTTGGTTCCATTTTGCGATAAGAAACGTGCGAGGAAAGGTTTGCGTTTGCACACACTTGAAGAAGTAGGTTATCACCAAAATGAACTGTCTTATGACGACGACGTTTCGACATCAAATTTTTGTCAGGAGATTCGCCGTTACACACCGAGTGTCGCCCGCACTTACTGCCACATGCATTGGACTCTACCATAATTTTTCGGGATATATCAGATATATCAACGAAATATATCAAGATAAACTTTTATAAAAGATAACGGTAGATTATAATTCTGATTGGAATGCGACGGAGATGTCGAATAGTCCTAGTCCATTTCAACAGAGAAGGCACTAAGTTTTCTAAAAGTTTTCACACTTTACAGGTTTTATGATGAAGACATTAAGGCAAGTAATCTTTAGCGAATATCACAGCTATTGACGACGTTTATTACAACTTTTTCATATCAAGGAAGTTGGGTAGGAGATTTTGATAACATATAATAATTATCTGTGAAAAAAATACACTAAAGTAGGTTTTTCGATTTCAAATTCTCAAATATAGTTGAAGCTGATACTTTCTAAATTATGCGGAACAAATTTTCATAGGAAATTAACTACAGCTACTTTTCTTTAGAATTTTCACATTCTTTGTTCAACGATGATGCTTTATTCACCTGTACATAAAAAATTGAAGTGACGAAGTTTCCAACTAAACATTACTAAAATGATAGACAATAGACAAAGCAATATTTCAAACTGTTACTGACATTTTGTTTATTACTAGTGGGCTGTTTAATTAGGTGAATGTTCAAATTTCGTGAGCTACGTACATTCGATTAGCGATTATTACATTTTTTTATGTTGGCACACTCGTTTCGAATATAATATTCACAGTTTCAGCCGTTTAGCATGTTGATTAATTCGGCCGTTACTTGATGAAAATCCATAGTAATTTCATAAACTACATCTTACGATTTTATCTCCACAAACTTTATTTTCAAAGAATACATCTCGACATGTTTCGCTCTCACAGTAGCTTTTTCGTAGTTAATGACATACTAAAAGTTAATTCTATTACAAACTCTGATTTTGATATACCCCACGTAATCATAAGTGAGAGATACCTATGTAGGTACATCTTCGATCATAAGTACCTAAGCAACCAGTCAACTTTAATACCTAAGGTACATCCTCAAATTATAGATACCAAGAGACTATATCAATTCTACATCAATAATACAATGTCGGTTTCTAAGAAAACAAGTTCAGTAATGGTGATCTATTCAAATCCAATTGGTCATTCAGTAAAATGTTTCAATTTATAAGTTTACTGATTTCATAATGCATATAGAACAGGTAATGAGTTGGGAAAGTTAGTAAAAAGTAATAATGACAAAACATCCAAATTTGAGGAATCAGGAGTATATAAATTGAATTGTGAAACTTGTCCTTGGGTATATAATGGTCAAATTGGTAGAATATTTAGGAATCGCATCCAAGAACATCATATGAGCAATGTAAATGAGAAAACAAGTTCAACATATTCAAATTATCTTTTAGACGAAAATCATATTTTTAACGGATATTTTGAAATTTCACACACAGAAAATGAAGCTGCGAAGCCTAATTATTTGGAAGCAAAGGAAATTATTGAACTTGAAAATTCAAACATTTCACTGAATACTGAATGACCAATTGGATTTGAATAGATCACCATTACTGAACTCGTTTTCATAGAAACCAACATTGTATCATTGATGTAGAATTGATACAATATGCTTTAGGTAATCATAATTTGAGGATGCAACTCAGGTATAAAAGTTGAGTGGATACTTCAGGTGATTATGATCAAAGAAGTAACTAAATAGGTGCATTTTGCAGTTTGGATTTCCATGGTCTGATATGATATAAAATGATTTGAAATCCCTGAAAGAATCAATGAAATTAAAAAGATTAGCTGAAAAGAATAACAATTATATTATAAAAAAACTGAAATTACAATGAAATAAAATACAAGCAACAATTGAAAATTGAACAAATAACAAGAAATGAAAATTTAAATTGAAAAATTTCAAGCCGAGTTACTTCACGACGCGACGTTTCGATTGTTAATATCCATAATCGTCTTCGAGTGATGACTGGACTCATTCCTCCTAGAGCTGAATATTTATATGTCATTCGAGTGCTTTCATCTATCCCCTCTTCCCTCCCATCGCTTCATCGGTTTCAGCAGGCGCTGACAGTTTGGCTGGAGTTGGCCGTTTTCCGATTGATTATAGGTTTCTATTTGTCGCGTACCTCTACGCTAGCTTGGCTAAATGCGTTGTTGGACAACATATATGCAGCTTCTTTAATTTTTTTTCTGAACCAGTGTTCCTCCTTGTGAACGATTTCAACTTGAGACCACTTGATGTTATGTTGATGAGTCCAAACATGCTCTGCTATTTCTGATTTACTAGTTTCGCCTGTTTGTATTTTTCTTGTGCTCAGCAATGCGAACTTTCAATGGCCTCTTAGTTTCACCGATGTAGGATTCTCCGCACTCGCAGGATATCCGGTGAATGCAATTCTTGGAATCGTATTGGACGTTTGGTGGCCTGGTTTTCGTGAGGCTGCTACGGATAGTGTTTCCGTGTTCCCGTTGTTGAATAACGTAAATGGCGATTTGTCCAAAAGGGTCGTAATTGGTGACGAATCATTGGTATATGCTTCTGATATCGAAACCAAAGTTTAATCATCCCAGTGGAAGAGCCCAGGAGAGCCAACAATTGGTTAATGAATATTTTATGACAAAAATGAAGATTCGTCTCATTTTTTGAACAGTCATGTTTTATCTTGAAACACTTACGGAGTTTATGAAAAAAAAACCGTTTTGACGACTACCAAATTGAAATTTTTTTCAGTCAACCGCTACATAAAAGTCTTCATAAAAACCCAAAAATCACTCTCAATAGTAACCATTGATATCCTTTGAGGTTCATTGTTTGATTTGTATGAATGTATTCTCAATAAGTAATGTCTATCACCTTTATAGTCAAAATCGTTTTGAGTAACATTGCATAAGATAGTATTTCGTGCAGTATTAGTTCCGATTAAAGAAACTCATAAGAATGAAGGTTATTCAGTGGTAAATGACAGAGGTATAAGTAATAGGAGTTTCTTTCTAGTTCAGATTATCAAGAACTATAGAGTGAGAACTGTAGCCCAGTGTACGATATTTATTTCCGCAGAGAAAGCTACTGTGTTAGCGAAACGCGTCTAGAAATCAAAATGTTTGTGGAAATTGTGTAATGATTATCACAGATAGTGATCAGTGGACTGACCAAGTAACTGGTCAGTCCATTCGTGATTTAAAACTTTTTTTTGACAAAAATGTTAAGACTACTCATGGAAAGTGAGGCGTTTTGATATATGCAAGAATTTCGATGAATATATATTCCCTACATATCGATTTAATCATTTTTATATATTTTTGAAACCTTGTGAGAAACAGGGAGTCCAAAAATAATGAAAACATTTTCCGGGAAATCTAACAAATGCTTTTATCGGTAATGTGTCAATTCAGTTCCGATATACCTATGATATTTCAGTAATATAAATAAATCAATCGAAAAAAAAACTACTTGACTGAAATCATTTCCAATCAACTGGTATGTTGAATATCATTGAAGTTATTGGGGTGTGTATCTCGAATATTCCGGTATGCAAGCGGGAAGATATATTAAAAATAATCAATTGGCGGATGTGACAAGAATGCTTAAGTTATGTCAAATCAAGCGTGAAACAGATATCCCCATTCTACCAAATGAAACAACAGAACATATTCGCGCATACATTTATAGGTATGAAGGAAATGTTCCACGAACAATCAATTCGAATTCTAGCCGGATATATTCGAATAGTTCCGCAGATATCCACGTAATTTCCGTTATTTTCAATCTCGGTGCTCGTTTCAAGAGCTCTAGCTATTTCATTCCGACAAAGCAACAAGATGCAGAGAGACGTTGTACGTAAAAGTATGTTGAACGTTTAACGTGTCGACTAGCGAATATTGAATGTTTAGGTTTTCGCTTGTTAGGATACATTCATATGATTCAAATCTGACAGTATAGGAGTAATGTATGATGTATTCCAGACATAAACTTACATTTCGAATGAAAATTACTGAGATAACAAATATGGCCATTCTCTAGAATCTAGAATATTGCCGTGGTTCCCAAAAGTGAGTGATGAACAACGTCAAATCGTTGAAAAATTATACAGAAAAATGTTTGGACATGCTTGATTTTCATTTTGAAATTAGAATCCACTGACTGAGATAATGAGAATGAGGAGGGATGAAGTCACTCATTTTTCAGTGCCTCTGGAGAAAATGGCGGTGGAAGAGTTCATGCATTCTATCGGTATGGAATTCAAAATAGACGATCCATCTTGGAAGCGGTGATGCGGGGATTACGTAGGGATGTGAAGATCATACATGGTAATATCCTACAGTATTTGGAATACGAAATAACGTACATCTACTTTGGATTGAAACAACACAATTTCCAAAAGGTTATGATCGGTTATGACTGGTCATCGGATTCATCATGTGAAAACAAAGCCGTTACGATCCTTCTCTAGTCTTTTGGAGTACTGGAGTTGACTCGTGAGAGGCTATCGTTATCGAGTCTATGTGAAGTTGAGGAAGTTTGCATTTTGAATCTTCTCTTTCACTGTTGTACATTTCTCGACAACTGGAAGACCATATACTTTTGAATTTGGAGTGTCTACATGATAAAATGGTTTCAGCTGGAGCTTGTCAAGTCATCAGGCATTTGGATCCCCTTCCCTGCATGTTCCATTCCAAGAAAAAGTTGTGACAGAATTATTTTCCTTCAGAGCTTCGTTTTTGATACTTAATGATATTTGTTTGAAAGTGATTGACAATGTTCTATAGCGAATTTAATTAGCTCGGACTTTCATTGTCTTATATGATATAAAATTTGAAATCTCTGGAAGAATCAATGAAATTGAAGTGAATAGCTGAAAACAACAATTATATTAAGCAAAAAAAACATGGGAACATAGAACCATGTGAATACAGAACTAGATACCTTTCTGAAGCACATCAACAGTGTAAGACCTTCCATCACTTTCACAATGGAGAAGAAAGTCCACAATGAATTACCATTCTTAGACATATTGGTGAAGAGGACTGACACTAAGTGAAAAACATCTGTATACCGAAAATCCACCTACACGAGATAGTATCTGAAACATGAATCCAACCACCATGAATCGACCAAAAGATTAATCAACAAGACTCCAGTATTCCGTGCTTTCAGGCCCTGTGATAAGAAGGAAGGTCTTGATAAGGAACTAGGCATCATCATAAATGATCTTCAATTGAATGGTTACTCCAACGTGATGGTGGAACAAGCTTTGGCTAAAAGACAGCAAGAGCGTCGCAAGAAAGACAAGTCGTCACAACCAGTACTTGCACTTCCCTATATCTGAGGATTGTCGCAAAGGATACACAAGTCCGACACAAGAAACGCACACATCGAGGAGAAACCAGCAAATGGGGAATATCAGAGCATATTTGGACTCATCTACATAACATCAAGTGGTCACTAGCTGAGATTATCCACAGGGAGGAACACAGGGTTTAGGAGGAAATTCAAAGAAGCCGCATATATGTTGTCCAACAACGCATTCAGTCAAGCTAGCGTAGAGATGCCAAGAGTTGTCTATCTTCGGACGCGAAATCAACATTGAAATATTCTGCTAAAATTAGTGGCAACGTATGATAGTTTTCTCCTTATCCTTCAGAGCCTACTTGACCGTAAATGTGTTCGCACCTCTCTCTCCCTCTCTCTCTTTTGCCTCTACAGTAATATACGAAACGTAACTATTTCTCTTTCTATCTTTACTAACTTATACCTTCCTCTCAAATTCCGTTCGCCTCACCCGATCACATTTTTCGTAACCCTCTCGTCATGCATCCACCAGTTAACTCCCCAAGTCAAGCTCGCGTGAAGAAGTTTTACTTCAATAACTTGACGTGTACATCAGGTCATTTGTGCTAGCAGAACGTAGGACCATAAGATTTTTGTTGAGAGTCTAGAGTTTCAAGAGCAAGGTGTATTGAGCATGTTAATTTTGATTAGAAACCGAACTGAGTGACGTAACTTGATGTTGTCAGAAGCCTTGTCAGGAAACAGGTTGGGGTTTTGTATGTGCATTATTTACTGCACTTCATAATTTCAACTGGTAATCTTATTAAGATTGTAGAAAAATACTGAATTAATTAACCGCTAAGAAACTTCTTCCTCCGTAAATTTTCTTTTAGTTTATTTCATGAAATATATCCAGATTCATTATGTAAAACCTATTCTTGTACTGCTGCAATTCTTCGATATGTTTCTCTACAATTTTTTTCAATGAAAGAAGTTGTTGACGGTAATTTGAACCAAAGCTTAGTTGTGGTTTGACAACATTTAAGTTCTCGACCATCTGATACGAAACCGTAACAAACCACAGAACTCCTCTTCATATTTTGAAACTTCCAAGTTTCCAAAGCTCCTGAACTACATACAGAAATAGTTCCACTAGCGACAGTTAATTACTGTGGTTCAATTTACACATGTGAAAATTAGTAAACTATCTGCTTGTTGCTACTCTGGATATAACAAGTACCAGCTAATTACATCGACGATCGTTTACGGAAACTGGCGTGAACTTTGAAAATTAGTGAAAGGTATGACCTAATACATAAAAAACGATAAGAGGAAAATGTGACATGTCAAATTTTGGTGAAAATATGGTAATCAATTCAACATCTTCAAGGAATCAAAATTATTAATTAACTGAATTCAAACCACGTCGAAAGTTTCATTCTTAGTGTCATAATTTATTTTTCAACACTCATTATTTTGCAAACATTCTTTAAAAAACAATTTTTTGTAGTGAAGTCGGTGCTTTTTGTTATTTCTTTGGGTATTTAACCTTTCACGATATGGAAACTGACCTAAGCTGGATCTGAGTATCTTCTGAATTGATAAAGGGAAACTGAAGAGTTTACCCCAGAAAGTTATGCGTAATATAAACCACAAAAAAATCTAATCAGTCAGTAACCTGTCGCATTCACAAATTTTGCGGATTCAATTTCAAAACGGCTAACGTTTCGGAAAGTGATTCCAATATATTTCTCTTGACGCGTGTTGAAGAAAATACACCTCAGATGTATCTAGTGGTTTTTTTGAGTTTTGAAAAAAATCTCTGTGAGAACAATGTCTTTAATGTGTAATGAATAACTCAGGAATGATTTTTTATCAAAACAAATATTTTCTATTATAATAAAAACAAGGGGATACACAGCTCTTGATGCACTTGATTTTCCGACTTAGCTTTTTGAAACATCAACTGTTAATAGATGAAAGCAAAGTATTAGATGAAAATAATTTTTTTTCATCATTTCATTTTGTATGTAATGATGAATTGTATATACAAGTTATAACTAATCAATCTTTCTTTCAAGTTTATATCACATAGTAACTTTCAATAATAAACTTATCAGTTTTTTTCTTCAGTATACCTGAAAAACATTTTTCTATTCAAGTTAATACATTTTTCAGATTGTGATAAGTGTGAAATCCAAAACTATCAAAAAAAATCGGAAGATATATGAATTATTTTACGTCCGAAATATATGTTATTATTCTTATTTGTAGAACTTCAGATGTGTATCACTTTTTGTCTTGTCTATTATTTTTATGATTTTCTCTGATTCTTTCATGTTTCTGCTGCTGATCTTCTGCCATCAAGTTTACCTACCCTCAATTTTATTATTTGCAGCATTCCATAGCTCTCGATGAATTTCACTGTCATTCAAACTCATAAGCATCACATATTTCACTACTTTCATTAACAATAACAGTGTGATTTTTCATAGTTTGGTTTATTTTTGAATCACTTACTGTTCCAATGATTTCATCTTCGGCGATCGAAAACAGTAAGTTGAAAGTATATCAGTAGAATGAGGATGAATACAAATAAAAAAATATTATTTGAATGGTATGTGAATTAAGATAATTCTGAAGATCAATTCATTGCGTGTTCTCTCGGAAAATAGATTGGTTTCTATGTTCGACAAAGCATCTCATTTTTCTGAATTTGTCTTGCTTATTAGTAACAAGCAGAGCCGAATTATATACACACACATACATCTCATTTCCCTTTCAAATTTCACGGATTGGTTGTAGGAATATCAAGAAAGACATCACAACTCTTCACAAAGGGAACAGTGTGATAAGAATATTCTTTCTATATGGCTACCCCTTCAGTCAGTAGGTCGAATTTGTATTCACCACAATCGTCAAATTTTCAGCAAGTTTCGGTCTCGCGCACATAGAAACTCTTTCACGTAATAAGATAACGGAACAGATATGTTCAGAATATTTGAACGACATCGGAACATTCTTTACTTGGTCGAATTATGTCGCAACTTCTACAGGTTTATTGTAGTTTCACTCGTTACTTTTCATCTATGATGAGAGCAAATCAATGAATATATCAATGAAGTTATATTATTTGTTTCAGTTCGATATCCATTCAGAGTTGTAACTCATAAAATTGATACATTCAACAATATTGAAAACGGCCAGAAAGCGCTCTGTCAGGCGTCAGTCTATGACAAGTCAAGCTGTATAATGATATGTACGTATGTATGTATACCAATAAAATATTTTGAGATCCATCTCAATTTTAATATACTATGGTGATATCAGAGTTGCCGATCCTGTGAATATTTCGGTGTAAGACACGAATTCATTTTGTTCAACTTTCCTTTTTTGAAATATCCCCCCCCCTCCAACAATATCATTTCCAGCACTACTTTGTGAAGGTCTTTTTTCGGATGTTTTTCATATTCTTCTGAATGGAGTGTATCACATTTGCATACGATATGATGACCTATTCATTTCCCTCTCTTATACTGTCTGCATTGCAAGTCTAAATCTTTTATTTTGATGTTTTTCTACGTGAGATCTCAGATGTACTTCTCTGGTGCACTTCATGGTAATCATTATCACATTTCACATCAGCTCGATTCCTGAGTCTCCTTGCATCCAGTATATTCAGCCGCTCATTGTTTTGAGGTCATGATCATGAACATCATCATAATTGGCGAGACAATCCTTTGCGGATGTTTGTATGCTCGCAGAGATGTTACTATTCCCGTCGATTCCTAGCAACTACTCTACATCTGTTGATCCTTAGCATGTTTAAGTCTTTTCTCACATCATCAATCCATCTTCTACGCTGTCCTCCCATATTTTTTTCTCCCAACAGGTTTGAGAATGTCAATCTCTTTGAATATTCATTACCTGACATACAAGCAATGTGCTCAGTCTATGTAAGCCTCAGCTCTTTAATGAATTTCACAATATCTGAATCGGTGTACAGCTGAATAAATTCAAAGTTATATCTCCGACGCCATAGTCCGTTTTTATTCACCGCTCCAGTGTTTTTCTCTCGAAGATAGCAAGTAGTCTCTGGTTGTATTGCAACCCCATATGTCAAAACCAGTCTTATTAGGGCCTTGTAAATGTTCAGCTTACTTCAAGTTTTATGCTTTTATTTCTCAGATGTTTCTGAATACCTGAAGTGTTTTGTTTGCTATTTCTATAGCCCTTTTCATGTCGTCGCTTTCCGTGTTTGGTATATTTACTAGCGATCCAAAGCAGGTAAATTCTGTGACTTGCTCGAAAGTAAAGTTTACGATTCGGATTTTCTGTTGGACATTTCGAAGGTTTATAGCGACTAAGATACATTAATTTTTCTTCGTTTACAAGAAGTGCTGATTCATAACACTTGCCGCGTCCGTTAACCTCATAGAACATTGCATTACGTCCCTCATACGTCTGCCTACTATATCTATATCGTCAGAGAATCCCATAATTTGTAGTGACTAATTGAAGATAGTTCCATTCAATGTAATATTTGTCTGCCTGAAGCCTCTTCCAGCTAGTTCCATGTTCAGTTTTTGACCTGTCTGTTGCTTTGATCGGGTTGGGTCCAAAGTGAAGCTTTTACTGCAATCCGCAAAAATGACACCTATCCAAACTCGACCAAGTGAGTTGGGCTTCTTCACGAAACAAGTTAACTTATTTGATGAATAAAATTTCAAATAAAACTCTGCCAAATTCTGAAAACCTGATTCCGCTCACAGCGAGGCAGAAACAAACTTTGTGTTATACTGTTTCATCATTTCCAAAGACGTTCTTTCTACAGACAGATCAATTTTGCGCATATGATTCACACGGCAGTAAATAGTACCTACCTGTAAGTAGGCAAGTTAGACAACATAGGCCATCTTGCTGTAGTTCAATAGTTGTTTGCAAACATACTCCAAATGATGTATAAATGTCTTGGAATAGATCATACCTCATAGATTTTGCCGAAAGTCTGAATCTATTTTTGCAGTTCAGATTTTCAATGGATTTGTCAAAGCCTAAAGCGATGCCAATGACAGAAGTGAGCAGATTCGTTTCCTTTCAGCTCATTGTGGACAGAAATACATACCAGGGATGATTTGTTGAGTGTTTTCATTGGGGAGAGCTTTTTATGGCAGTGCATTATCAACTCAGAAATTGATCGATGAGAACCAAGGGCTTTCAAGAACGCTTGGCTATTGGACCCTGCTGAAGGTCTTCTTGAGATGACTGTGTATCATCAATGTTTTTAAAAGTTTGTGACTATAACTATAAAGTTAGAAACGAAAGTGTACTTGAACTGCTCTAGGTTTATCTCTCATTGATCCCGTTACTTCAAAACAAACAAGTTCTTGTTTCCTATCTAGTTTGTTTATAGCAGACGATAGTTTGATTTTCGGCTATCAAACTGAAAAACTTCAAGTGATAAGGGGTTTTACCACCATTGAGTGTAGCCAATAAATATATCATGTTTGCCATCTGAATTGTCCTTAGGTGAGTTCAATCTACTTTATTCTTGTTATAAAAGATGGTTTAGTCCTCTAAAATATATCTTGAAGTGAAGCTCTTTTTCCCAACTAGACAAATTCTGGACATTTTTCATAACTGAGATTTCTTGGAATATTTCATTCACCTATTCCAGTTCGAATATGCTCGTGAAAATATTATTAATACAGGGAGACAGTGGGAGACTGTTGAAAAAAATTAAACTGAAAGCATTTCGGTTCCGAAATTGTGTGAGTTGGATACATTTCCTCGTAATCCAATGATGCTGAAACTGTCTAAAGAATGTTTGAACTGAAAAAATTCTATCCATGATGATAATTAAATAATTTTTCACAAATATTTTTTATTTGTAGACGCGTTTCCCTGATACCGTAGCTTCTTTGGTAGGAGAAAAATTGAATAATTTTTGTCTAGGAATGAAAAATGTTTGTATGCTTGTTGAATTATTCTCATACAAAGTGTTATTAATTTTCATCAAGTAACATGTCAACCCATTCATAATTTAAAAGCAGATCTATTTCCGACTTGTGTAAGCTGGGTCAATTTTCTCTCAATCCAATGATCCTGAAAGTTTTCTGAAATATATCGTTTTAGTACGGTTACTTTTCGAAAAAACCGAAGCCACATCGAATGATATTAACACCTATCAATTCTTCTGTATATTTTAGCTTCTAATGGATAACCAACTGAACTGGTGAGAGGTGCATGTATTGTTTATTTGTTACCACAAAATGAATCAGCAACATTGATATATTACATATTCCAAACCTTCTTTGACATCTGACAAAGACATTCAACAATACAGCGAACCAGCGAGGACGGAGGCAAATTTTAGCGTCCAAAACGTTAAGATGAGTTAAATACAGTAACTTAAATACAGTAACGGGGTGAATTGAAAAATGTTCCCATTGTAGACCTGTATGAAGTTATCTATTAGAGTTTCTACATGTTTTCAGATTGTGGAAGTAGAAAATACCCAAAGAAGATTGATGAAAAAATAGATGAATTCTGCTGAATTAAAAAAAATCAGACTTCTTTGAAACAAGTTGTTACTTCCTGAAAGGATATGGAAATTATTGAATTTTAATTTTTTTTTTTCTAAGTGCGACGTGAAAACGATGAATTTTTATCAATTTCTTCTTTATGAAATGTGATGTATCATATACATTTGACGTATCACATAACTAGTGTATATAAAAACTTGAATGCTACGATATTCATACATATCAATTGAGTGGATTTGTTAGATATTCTTTCGTTGTCCTGACATTAACAATCAAATCGCACATCTTCAAATACGTTTCAAGAATATCAATTTCTCAGGAATCGTTCGCTGTGATGTCACCGGCGCACAGTTTGCTAAAAACGCGTGATGTGAAAATAGTCGCCTTGGTGTATGAAAAAAGTAATTTTGTTTCATACAATTTCATTACAAAAAATAGGACATTCAGAAATGTTTCTAGAAACTTACCTAAATGGAAGGTTGGAACAGAATCATGTAATTATAGTAGAGTATAACTAGTAGAGTGAATATTCCGTAGTAACTATAATAGTTTTCGAAATAAAGGAATATACATTATTTCAAAATGATTTCAAACGTATTACTTTATGCTAGTTTTCTATTAGAACAGGTTTACTAGAATTACCCGCAGAACCGCAGCACAAAAGACAAAGTACTCTGAGAAAAACGACAAAACTACTATACAGAATCTCGTAAATTCCAATTTAGATCGATTTGCATGCAAACCTATCACCTGAACAACCTTCGCTAGAAAGAGGATTCGCCAAGAGAAGCCGGAAGACATAAAAATTATATTGAGATTTCATGTAACATACATTCGATCGCGGATCGCAATTTGAATTTTCTCCCAGGATACATAGTGAGATTTATAATCTCACGAGTATATCAGCTATGCAGAGAAGGTGATGGTATGTGTCAAGTTCGGAAAAATCAGATTACGTAACAGTGCACAGAAAGTGATGGTTCATTTCAAAAGTTGAGAGAAACGTCAAGATTCTTGATTTGGAATGATAGTCAATTGCATTTAGTGTTGGGGATATACGATATTCCAAATTTTGGAACGAGGAATATGTGTCATGGATTTTTTTCCATTTACAATATATCTATATGTGATTAATATGATTTTATTAAAACAACGATAAAAATAAAATAAAAACAACAAAGAGAATCAATTGGCGCTTCGGGGCGACTTCATTGATTCCAATGGCGCATTTGCTTTTTCAGCTGCAGAAAAACCCGTGATTTGAATTGAATTTTTTTCATGAAAAAATCATCTTCCAATAGTAACACCACTCTTGTATGAGTCAAGAGATCAAAAAACTTCCAAAAAATATAATTTTTTTTACTTAGAATGCAGACTAAGATTGTTTTCTACACCTTAATAAATTTTACAAAAAAAATTCAACTTGATATCTGAATATCTCTCATCGAGTCATATATTACCAAAAGTATGTAACGAATTGAAGATTTTTTGACAAAAGTTATAGAATCATAGTGAATCTATGAATGAAAGTTCTTGAAAATTAATTCAAAATATATTGATCTTGAAGAAGGTTTGGATGGAGACCGTTCCGAAGACAGCTCTTCAGAAGTATGAAATTAAAAAAAAAGAAATGAGAGGTATAACAAAAAAAATATATCAATGACGTTTGAGGATAATTTATACGGCATATGATATAATCTTGAAGGACAATTTTCAACTACATGAGGACGAATATCGGTGATAACGAGGCAATTGTTCACCTTTAACTCGTCAACTGTTCCGCATTTATCAGCATATACTGATGACTTGGCACAGAAAATAATCTAAAGGTGTCAAATCACAAGATCTTGGAGGCCAATTCACAGGTCCGTTACAAAATATCATGCGCTCCTGAAGTCTTTCCTCAATAAATAGATTGTGGTTTTGCGATGAATGACATGTTGCACCAAATTGTTGACACCATAACTTATTTTCATCATTGCTGTTCAATTGTGGAACGAGAGAGTCAGTTAGTTATATATTTCATGGTACTCCACTTTACCAAGAAGTATTTCAAACCTTCACATTTTCTGATGTAGCAGCTTCTCAAGAATGGTCCGAAACTTTCATCACTTCAAGTGAAGCAGTGTTGCCCATTCACCTAATCACTTGAACAAAAATGTGCCTCGTCGTTGAACGAAATTTTATGGTGAAACTCAGGATTA
Organism: Leptinotarsa tumamoca; assembly: GCA_015342025.1. Taxonomy (NCBI): domain Eukaryota; kingdom Metazoa; phylum Arthropoda; class Insecta; order Coleoptera; family Chrysomelidae; genus Leptinotarsa; species Leptinotarsa tumamoca. Next base: position 2,870 of record WOGQ01000193.1, on the reverse strand, counting down.
CGTCTGATCTCGTGTTTTGGCCTATTCACCAAATGTTTGACGCATACGATGGGCGAGCGATTCCAATTTTTGCAAGAGCTTTATGGAAGCGAAGTCTCACCTCCTAATTTTTCATAACATGAATGGCCATAGATCTAATTGTGGTACACAATGGCGAATTGATTCGTTTGGGTCTTTCTCAACATTACGCTTCAGATCAGCAATACATTTTTTGGTATGTTTTCTCTGTGGATGAGTATTGTTAAATGAAGTGTGCGTGGTATGAAAACGACACAACGTTATTCGAATGAGTTGCTTCAATATCCAATCGTGAATGAAGTAAAATTGGCGTATCAGCCACCACAACTAATTTTTGAATTATATTTATGAAATATTAATGTGACACGACATGTAGTATTGAACAGTCACATTTTTTCTTCAGAAGTCGTTTGAAAGTATGATGAGAGAATGATAGTTGTCATATTTTATGATTTGAGGATAATATAAAACGATAATAAGGTGCCATTATTGCAGAATGCACTTGATACTGAATCGCGTTTTTGTTCTATCTGAATGAAAATCACTAGTGCCGCATTTGCAAATATGTCAGATATATGTTAATCACCCTATGTTAACAACGAAGGATGAAAAATATTTTTCATCATTAATGGTGAAACTTATAACCAATACTTGTTTGTCATTGTGACTATAAACTCATGACTATCCTACATATCATTTGGTGTGGAATAAATAATTCATGAAAGTCGTATATCTCCTAAACTGCTAGCCCTGAATCAGTGGTGAGAAATATATTGAATAAAATCAGAATACTAATCACGATCATTACATTGTGTCAATAGGATAGTGGGTATATTGAGGTTCATTTGATTCTTATAGGAAATGCAATTCTCTAATAAAATTCATCAAATATCACCCAAAAATATACCCGTCTCTGAAGATCCTACGGTTAGATGTTTCAATTGGAAAAGCAGTGAAAAAATCATGGAAAGCTACTGAAAAAGTTATTGTTTACCCGCCTGCAGAGTAGGCGGATCCAGTGATGTTACAATACGTAAGTCTCATGAATTGATGTATCAATTACTGTTGAAGTTATTTCATGCAATTATTTGAAATCTATCCTGAACCATATCAATATCGAGCACATCATTATTTTGCAAAAAATCGAATTGAATGTTTTCGAAATTCCAGTTGCGTGAAATAATCGAAGTGAATCATATCATATCATATTTCATCACTAACAATGTTATCTGTAATATTTCAAAACATATCACTATTCAAAATTTCAAACTTATTTTTTTACATTTTATACACTTCATCAAAAGGGTCTGTACATCGACTATCTAGTTCGAACACGGGTTAAAACCGAATCTACATCGTCCCACCGAGAGACATGACGTCAGACTAAATCCACTGCCGACTTTCTCGCGCTAGATTCTGCTATGTACATGGCAGAGCCGTCTGGTGGTCCGATGCGCAACTAAAAGTAGATCAATGGGGGTACGAAGCCGGGTTCTCCTGGAGCGGCAAACCGGAAAACAAAACGGGATCAGGATAAGACAGCTGTGACATATGTGATAAGCTGCTTGTCGAACAAGCTATTGTTGATGTAATGGTTGCATAATATCATAAATCTGGAAAGGGTGATGTACCTAGTGATGTACCTAAATTATATAATTTATATTTTTTGCAAACGCCTTTTTTTAGTAGTTTGTGAATGAAAAATTTACATTCTCTAAATGAGGCTCCAAAAGCGACCAGTTGCAAAGCCAAGATTCGACATCGACCACCCAATTTGGAGAAATATTAGGTGTTTAATATTAGATATAATGGTCGAATCGTATATGCTGATATAAACGAACTGCAACATATGGAATTTTGATCGGAAGAAATGTTCGTAGTAACCTTTTTCGATGACACTCATTTTGAATCGTTCTCAACTCATGCGGTCTAATGATATTGGTTCTATTGGTTACATTTTATACACTTCACTTCCATAAGATTCAGACTTTGTTCTGATAGGTTTTTACTAACAGCATGAGTTTATCCCAAAAAAATCGATACCGAATAACCAATCAATAATATTATATAGTATTTCGCTACTTATTTTGAACACTTCGTAAAGAAAATTGAGAAAATTAGTTCAAAAATGGTTCTCTTATTTTATTTCAACTGAAAAGTCATTTCTATATGAGTAATTGAATTGAAGACTTCGTGAACCACACTATGGCGGTGACAAAAAGTTGGTGTTATAAATTGGTGAAAGAACATATTGATATTTAGGATTATGGTGTAATCGCAAGTGCTTCCATTTTAGGCCAAGTGAAATATTTATGTAATTTTTGCTATTTTCTAGAGCTCAGTTTTTGATAATCAACTTTTGACCAGTTCTTACTCAAAAATAATGGTTGAAAATTTCACAGAATTCTGAACAAAATGTACAAACTATGTACACTTGTTCTACTATATTGACAAAATGATAACCTCATAGAATTATCATAGAAATAACTGAAGATAATTAATGGAGTCCTATCTCAACATCAAACTGTTATTTTAACACGTGTTCCGTGTTTCGATCATTGAGTGATCATCTACAAGAGGAAGATTAAACTTCCTCTTGAAGATGATCACTTGATGTTGAGATAAAACTCCAGTAATATTCATTACTTAGCCGAAGGTTCCAAACAGTGCATCACAAGTATTAATAGGGAGGTATCCCCCTATATACAGGGGGATACCTTGTACCCCGTTAAGTACCTCCACCAAATATGAGCCTCATATATAAGGCCGCCTGTGAGGGATAAAGGATCAGATTAGTAAAAAAAATTGATCATCAGAAATTCTCGAGCGCGTCAGATTAAGGTAGGGTGAGT
>WOGQ01000192.1:0-22774 GCA_015342025.1 Leptinotarsa tumamoca | reverse complement strand
GCACTCTGCATATAAACTGGATTATCATATTGGTGAATACAACTAGAAAATTATATTGGACATTCTTAACTTGAATACTCTGGCTCATAGAAGATTAGAATCAGATCTTACACCATTTCACAAAATAATCAATGGTAGCATCAATTCCCTGGGACTTGTTGAACAAATTTGAATGTAAAACGAAAGAAAACAAGAAATACAGAAATCTTCAAAGTACCCTTTTATCATACCAAATATGGCCAGACTGAGTCTATACGTGGAATTTTGAGACTTGCAAACACAATGTGGATTTAGAAATGTTTCATTCTTCTATGGAATCATTCAAAAAGACTGTGGAAAGATTGTAATTTATAATTGTTCCCACATTTCAGTAACCAGTAATGTGACGTCTGAAGATGCAATCATATAGCGAAACACGCGTCACGGTTTTGTAAACTATCAAGTGGAAATATCACGTTGAAGTGTGTTTTTTTCAACATGTTTTAATGAACTTTCATCAAATATCAGTCAGTTTTATCATATACATTTTTTTAGAAAAGTTTTGACTTTCTACTTCTCCACCTTTATACAAAAGAAGTGGGAATCTTCCAAAGAAAATTAATCTCTCCTAAAAATATGCCCCTTTCAATTCATTTTCTTTCGCTCTCACTTTTTGTTTATTTATTTTTTTCGTTGCTGTTTGTACAGTTTTGAATTATTGTTTTTCCTTACTACTAACAGGCATGTTTCTTGGGAAAGTAAATGCCATTATTCAAAAGAAAGTAGGCGAACTCTTCGAGACTCGAAAATTCAATTCAACCAGTTACCAGAACGACTGAAACTTACCCTTGTCCTTTTCAACCGGCCCATTCTTCTCTCCCTCCTCAAAGGACTCTTCCTTGATATTCTTCTCCTCCGCAGCAACTTCCTCAACTTTGACAGGCACTTTGCTCGTCCTCCCTCTGGGAACTCTCTCCCGCAAAACTTTGACTGCGCACTGGACGTGGTACACCCCGTTGCACCCACCTTTGCACTTCAAGACGTCTCCCAACTTGAAGCAGAACTGACAGACCTTCTCTTTTGAAACCCCTTTGAACAAGTTGTTCCTCTTGAAGAGTGCCTTTTGTGCCTCCAGAGTGTGCGAAGAAAAAATCGCTAGGCTGTCGACACTGGTTTTCGATCCCACTTCTGAAGCGTCATCGCTTTTTTTTACGTCCAACTGGCCGGGTAGCTGCACCTTAGGGGAGTAGGTTTGGTTGTCCTCGAGGTCTGTTTCTTCCGGCTTTGGCGCCTTCTCTTGCTCAGACTCCCTCTTGGGCTTCTTTGCCGGAGATTTGGTTTCCTGATCTGTTTCGTCCGATGACAGAGCCGCTTCTGCAGGCTTAGATTGTTTAGGCTTCTTCTTCGTTACCGTTTCAGCTGTTTTGTTCACGTCATCGGCCGTAACGGTTGAAGAAGGGTTAGACTGCTTAACCTTCTTCTTCGTTACTGTTTCAACTTCATCGACCTTGATATTTGGATCAACAGCAGGTTTCTCAGGTCTAGGAAGTTTCATTCTTTTCTTCACCGGTGATTCTGGTACCCCTTTATTTGTATCTGTGGAAATATTACCCTCAGTTTTGAGGATAGTCTTTGGTTTAGAGGCCTCTTCGAAAAACTGGAGCTTCTCTTTCAAACTCTTTGATTTAACTTCTTCTGCTTCACTCACTGCATGCGACCATTTCTTCAGATACGTTGATTTGACGTTGCAAAATTGCACCTCGGGCCAGACTTTGATCTGAAATGCAAATATGCAACAGAACGATAAAGACAAATATTTATTTACTTGATCATTTAATCAAAAAACATGTTTTGTGATATTACCCCCTTGCAAATCTCTAAATCAATGGTTAAAATGTATTAAAAGTTGAAAGTTCGTACGCTAACCCATAGATGGCGCCATAATATTGAATCCATATAATATTTAGTTAACCCTAACCTTCAAAAAACTTTTGTTTGAAGAAATGAATAAAAAGGAATTTCGTGTGTTGAAAAAGCACTGTTTTTGGCGAAAAAAAAAAGTTGATGACAAAGCTAGGCTTGGTAAACATTATTAGGACTTTGCACCAGGAAAATCAACCGTTGAAAAGTGGTTTGCTGAGTTTAAACGATGTGAAATGAGAAGACGATGCATGCAGTGGACGCCCCAAAAAGGCTTTACCAACGAAAACATCAAAAAAGTCCACAAAATAATTTAGGATGATCACAAAGTGAAGTTGATCGAGATAACTGAGACTCTAAAGACCTCACAGGAACGTTTTTGACATATTTTATTAATATTTGGGTATATGAAAGCTCCGTTTAAAGTGTGTGCCGCGCCAGCTCACAATCGACCAAAAACAACAATGAATTGAGAATTCTGAACAGTGTTTCAAATTATTCCACTATAAAAAACCCGAATTTATGCGTCGATGTGACAACGGATGAAATATGGATTCAGAATCAAAACGATCGTCATATGATGGGTTAGGTCTAACGTTAGTGGGTCTATTCGAGCCTCCGCCGCAACCCACAAGGGTTTATTGTGGCTATGATGGCATATAATGGGACTGCAAGTGGTGAACCGACTCCAAAGCGTGCAAAAACGCAACAGTCGGCCGACAAGATTATGGTATCAGTTTTTTGGGATGCATATGGTATGATATTCATCAACTATCTTGAAATGAGGAAAACCATCAACAGCGACTATTACACAACGTTTGAAGGACAAATCGCGGAAAAACGACCCAAATTGATGGACAAGAAAGTGATGTTTCATAAAGAGAATGTACCGTGTCACAAATCAATGAATACAATGGCAAAATTTCATGAACTGGGCTTCAAATTGCTTCCGTATCCACCATATTCTCCAGACCTGGATCTCTGTGACTTTTTCATGTTATCAGACCTCAAGAGAATGTTGGCTGGAAAGAAATTTAGCACCGATAAAGAGGCAATCGTCGAAACTGAGGCCTATTTTGAGGCTAAAAACAAAGTGTACTATTAAAATGGTATTGAAAAATTTTATGACCGCTACAATCGTTATATCGCCCTCAAAGACAACTATATTGAATAATACAATCAAATTTTCAACTTTTCAGCCAATTTGTTAATGTGTTGTGTCTGACAAATGTTATAATTCACCAACATTTTCAGGGTTATAACTTTTTCTTCCGATCTGTTATGTTTTTCAAGTATTTTATGTTTCTATTTTTGTAGCTTTTAATGCTCTTCAACATACAACTGTTTTTCACTTATGACCTGATAATAATTCATCTAGATTGCTGTAGATTGTACGTTCTGTTATGACTATAAGTTTATATATTGACTGTCTTTCATAATTTGATTAATAAATTTGATTTGAATAATGTGTGTATCAAAATAGCCAATATGTGGTGTTTACGTAAAATACTATCTTTAAAAATAGTCTTTGAAATACCGAAATCAAAAGGATAATTTCAGTATGTTTCAGATCGAAACAAAAAGTATGTAGATGAATTCAATTCTACAGAAACGAGACAGTTTTCACTTGAAATATGCACTAAATATGAAATTGCGTGAAATAAGATAGCAAAAGAATGTAGTAACTACATGTAGTATTTTGAAAACTAAACTTGCAATCAAAACTGCTAAAATAGTGCAAACAAATATCAACAACACCTAAAAAATTGCAAACCTACTTAATTCTTTGGCAATATTTCTCAATATACTTACGGAAACCTTCATTTCTCTATATATATTCTCCAAATCATCTTTGCTGGTATAAACCATCATCTTATGTTTGCTGATCCACGCTCTTCTACCTTTATCCCCGAAGAATCTGACGTGGTACAGAGTTCTTGTGGCATTTTTGGTCAGAACTGCGGAAAAAATAGTTTATTACATGTAGAAGAATTGGAAGCACTTTCGATACGAACAGGGAAACCATGATAAACCTACCATTCTTCACAAAGAGCTCTGAATTTGTTTCCTTTGTAATCAAGCAGGGCCAATAGGGAAAGGAACCGATTCGTGCCCAAGCTAATGCCCCAACTTTGAACTTTAAAAGGTTGCCTGAAATGTAAAACAGAGAAATTTATACGTGAGCACAAGGAATAAGCGCAAGACAAAGTTCAGCATCATTACCACCTGAAGTTTATATTTATTGAAACAGTTGTTTCAAAAGTATTTTTTCTAGAGGTCTTTTTCTTCCAGTTTGTATCTGAAAGTTATTTCTTTGCACGATCTACGCATCTTTGTAAAGAGTTTATTTCAAAATTAAATAGTATCTTCCTTCTTTTGGAAGATTCCTACATTTTTGTATACAGATAGAGTCGTAGAAAGGCAAAACCTTTACCAAAAAATGATGTTACACATCAAAGTGACGACTCAAAAATTAGTATGTTTATGAATTATGAACATTTACCTCTGATATCTCTTAGGTTATCCGGTTCGGCATTTCTCAGTTGTTTAGAAATCCTCAAAGAAGGAATAATGGTGGGGTTTTCATTCAACTTCGTCTTTTCTTCGGCTTGGCCAGTAGAGGAAATATCTTGGTCTAGGGATCTTCTCCTGGGTGTGCCTCTAACGCTGGGATATTCTCCAATATAGCTGCCCTTAACCCTCTCTCCTAAACTCGTTTTACTCCTGGGAACGTGTTTCACAGTCTTATTGGGAGTTGAAAGGGATTCTGCTTTGTTTTCAACATCCACAATTTGTCTGGAAATATCAGATAGTTCCGGTTCTTCAAGGGAGAGGTTCTCGTTCAACTTTTTTCGAAGACTCGACCTTCTAGAGTCTTTATGTTCTCCAGAATTGGGTACAACTGGGTTTTTTTCTAAACCAAATTCATCTGAATTAGAAGCCACATTTTTATCTTCTTCAACCTCTGAGGAATCTTCCAATTCAGACAGCTGACTTTCAACCAAGCAGTTATTTCTAGACCTACTAGAAGTTGTTTTAAGATCCTCCAAAACCGGGGTGCTGATATCTTCATTTCCTTCAGTTCTAGAACCAGAATGTCTGGTCATTTCAATCATTTCTTCAGTTTTGTGCCGACTTTTGAGCAAGGAGTTATTTCTGGACCTACCAGAAGTTGTTTTGGTATCCTCCAATACTGGAGTGCTGATATCTCTATTTTCTTTAGCCTTAGGGCCTGGCGGTTCAGTCATCTCAACCATGTCTTCATTTTTAGACTGAGTTTCATCCAATGAAGTTGTTATGGTATCCTCTAACACCGGAGTGCTGATATCACTATTTTCTTTAGCCCTGGGACCAGGAGGTCGAGTCATTTCAACTTTTTCTTCAGTTTTAAGTCGACTTTCAACCAAGGAGTTTTTTCTAGACCTACTAGTTCTTTTGGTATCCTCCAATACTGGAGTGCTGATATCTCTATTTTCTTTAGCCTTAGGACCTGGAGGTTCAGTCATCTCAACCATGTCTTCATTTATAGACTGAGTTTCATCCAATGAAGTTGTTTTGGTATCCTTTAACGCCGGAGTGCTGATATCTTTATTTTCTTCAGCCCGGGGACCAGGAGATCTAGTCATTTCAACTTTTTCTTCAGTTTTAGGTCGACTTTCAACTAGGGAGTTTTTTCTAGACCTACTAGAATTTGTTTTAGACTCCTCCAATATTGGAGTACAGATATCTCCATTTTCTTCATTCCTAGGACTCGAAGGTCCAGTCATTTCATCCACTGTCGAGTTGTTTTGTACACCACAATTTTCATTTGGCGAATTCACCAATGTAAAAGTATCTGCCATGGAGCTTTCGCTAAAATCTAGAGATTTCCAACTTCGGAAGGGAGTATTCTGTTTGGAAGGGGCCTCAAAGGACTTAGATTTGAAGCTACCCACCGACAGACGATTAATGCCTGATATCTTGTAACTTATCATCTCCCTTGGGCGTTTTTTAACATGATCAGCGATGGTATTTTGGGAATCGAACACGCCCTCAAAGAACAACTGTGAGTGGCTAGAGGTAGGATGATTTGGTTCGTCAGAAGACCTTGAAAAGGGAGTGGTCGAGAATTCCCTTCCAGCTTCTGTTGGACTAGTTTGCGTGGTAGTGTTGTTGAAGGAGCTAGAGTTAAAAACAATGGCAGTGTCGGATTCCAGCAATTTTGCCACCTCCCTAGACATCGCAGGCTTCTCTGTCTTTGCTTGTTTTCTGGGTCTTCCACGTTTCCGTTTAGGTTTCTCCTCAGGAAGCTCATTTTCTAGTATTTCCCCATTGAGCCTGGGCTTGGGCAATGAAATCTTTTCTTCTGAAGGTTTTTCCAACTCACGTACCTTTTTAGGCCTGCCACGTTTCCTCTTGATTCGTTGATCCAATGCAACATCATCCAAGCTAGTACTTTCCGATTGTTCACTATCATTGAAAATTTTCTTATGTGAAACGCTGCTAAGTCCATTCAAAGCAAACTTCCTAGAGTTAGAAGTAAGTAATGGATTCAACTTTGGTCTGCTTGGTTCTAACTTTCCAGATTCTTGTGACCTACTCTGCCTCGTTTGTCTGCATAGCCAGCCGCTTTGTCCAGAATTTCCTTTGTTTTTCCGTACCCTACGAGGGATTGAACTGGTGGGTATTGCCAGAACTACAAGTTCTTCTTCTTCAGCTTGACTAGAATCATCTTTGTTACTGGAAACCTCATCAGTATCTGTTGTTTCAACAAAATTGGCTGCCTTATTAGTTTTATTTACAGATTCTACATGGTCTATGCCTGACCCAGACATTTCTGAAGCCTGTTTCTCTTCAGGGTTAGTTTCTTCAGGGATCAGTTCTTCAGAGGCAGGTTTTTCAATGATAAGTTCTTCAGAAATGACTCTCTGAGGAACAGGTTCTTGAGGTAGAGGTGTTTCTGTTTTGTTTTCTGTTGAATCAGGAGGAACTTCCTTCATGCATGAGACTTCTTCTTCTTGTAGGGCAGTGGAATTATTTTGGTCCTGTGGGATTTCACCTGCAATATCTTCTGCTTCAGTTGCAATTTTGCTCATAAAATCTATGCTGGTGTCATTTTCCACTACTTTGCTGGCAATTTCCTCCTCAGCTAACGGTTCTTCTAGTCCCTTATCAGCAGCATCTTTGCATGAGTCTTCTATAACAGTATCAGTTACCTCAGCAACTAAATTCATGGAAGTTTTTGATTCCCCTTCAATCAAAGCTGAATCAGTTTGGTCTTCAGTAGGAGATTCCTCATCAGCTGCTGAGCTACCACTATCCTTGGGTATGTCAATTATGATTTCACCTATTCTAGTTGGAGTAACTTCTTCATTACCACATTCATCTGCTTCAACTGCTTCATTACTTTCTTTCATCAATTTTGTACTCTCAATGGTCTCTGCTTGTCTACTAATCTGTAAGGGCTCAGATTCCTCAACATCCTCTATTCTAGGGGGTTTGCTTGAAGGAAAAGGTGCAGTATCCTGCACTGGCAGTATATTTGATTCTTCCTTCTCCAGGAGTGAATCTGGAATCACTGGTTTTTCTTTCAAATCACCATTAATCTCTTTTACACCTATTAACTCATCTGTCAATTGATAACTGACAGTTTCCCCACTGTTCCTGTCATCTTCACACAACAGCTGAACTTCATCTACGTTATTTTGAATATCACGTTCGTTCTCCTGGAGTTCTTCACAAATCTCACTAGGGAAGTCACTAATGAACAACTCAAGCTGATTTGCCTCTTCTTCATCAACTTTTTCTTCAGGTTCAATGGTAAGTGCTGGTTCTGGGTATGTTTTACCATACTTAGCATCCATATCTAAGCTTTCAGAAGAAGATGAGCCGTCATCAAAGATTTGCGGAACCCTCTCTCTTATCTTCTTAGATTTTTCAACATCTAGCAGTGGAGTGGAGTCGGTTTTCAACTCATTTTCCATAGCTTCTAACTTTTCTTCACTGGGTGGTGGTAAAACTAAATTTTCATTGTTAGATACAGAGTTATCTTCAGTACTGACTAATTTGATAACGGTGGTGTCATGTTCCGTTGGAGAGGAGGTTCCTGGCAGTTCTTTGTAGGAACGCAAGCTTTTTCTGGTGCTATTAAGAGGGACTTTCGCTTTGACAAAGGATGGTTTCAAAGGGGACAACAGAATTTTCAACTGAGGAACATTTTCAGCGGTTTTCATACTGTTTTCGGAGATTATCTTTGGAGAATCCTGATTTTTTTTTGCAACAGCTTGGGAATTTTTGCTTTTTCGCCGGCCGACCTCAATTTTTCTGGTGATTATAATATTTTGTTCAAAACTATCATCATCCTCCATAACATTCTCTTGGCTCAAAGACCTCAACCTCCTTCCGAGAGAAGACTTCACATTGCGGTAAGGTATTCTCTTCACTGGACTCGTCGCTGACTTTCTTTTCAGGGGAATGTCTAAACTGGACTTCGATCTGAGGATTCTTTTGGGAGTTGCCAAAGTTTCATCGTCAAATTTGATGGGTTCATCGCTGTTCGGTATCCTAGTTTTTGGTTTGGACAAAATCTTTAATACTTCTTCATCTATACTTTCGTCCTTATTGGAACTGCATTTCGATTTAAGACTATAATCCATTAGTTTAGAAGAGCTTTCATGAGGAGAAGTTTTGTCCTGCAACTTACCCGAAGATCTCAGATTTTGCCGTATCTTAGAAACGACCTTCTCTGTTTTGTGAATATTCTGATTCTTGCAAGCTTTCGTGGGAGAAAGCCGGTTAGTTTTGACACTAGTAGCACTATTAGTTCTCGACGACAAACTGGGTGTATTGAAAATTTCTACCTCGCTTTCATTCAGAGACATATTTCCATTACAAACAACTTTAGGCAGATTTCGACATGGTTTAAAGCCAATATCATTCGTGGGCCTCTTTTCGCTCAATAATTTCCTAATGTTGCTCTTCATTGAATCAATATTCACTTCTTTTTCTTTCTTATTATTTGACATATCGTTTGTTGAAGAAATATCACTCTTGGACCTCGTTTCGACTCGAGGGGTGGAAGTGTACACAAGATCATTATTCTCTACGTCTTGCAAATTACCAGAGGGATGTCTGATTTTAAAGTGTTTCTGCGGATCAGATTTCACCCTGATTTCCTCCAAATCAGAGAAGTAGTTGCTTTCGGGGGTGTTCGTAATGTTCCAAGGGCCATCGATACATTTAACATCTAATATTGTGATTTCACTTGCGTCTAAAATTTCTGTGTCTAAAACATTGTTAACTGAAGGTCTTTCAGGAACTATAGGGGTGTCTGGTAGCCCAAAACTTTCAACAATGTCATTTTTCAGTGCGGATTTCCTAGGATTCGAGTATGTCTTCAAACAAGATTTTGGCTTTGAATCCAAGCTGTTTAAACTAGTTGGTTGTGACAACATCTTCAACACCTTCGAGACATCTTCTGGCTGCAAACTGCTGCCCGTAGCTATGTAAGTATTGGATGAATTGTGTGTATCGTCTTTCTGACTATCGTTTATGCTTAGTTTTTTAGAAACTGATGAATGTATATCTCGAGTCTCCAAACTATCATCCAACACTGACTCGAAAGATTCTTCCTCATCATCGCTTAGATTAAAAAGATTTTGTAACTCGCCATGAAGACTATTTTTACCACCGTTTTTAGTACATTCTTCGTTGATATTGTCCTGATTAGAATGAACTGCTGGCTTTTTACTTATAGGGTTGCTAGGTTTGGGGTAATCTTTAGTATTTTGCAGTCGGGAACTCCTACGACTATTTCTGGAGTAACGAACCCCCGAAATTCCCGCTTTTGCATTTCCATTAATGTTTTTTCTAGTTGATTTTCTATTTGAACTCATCTCTTTTGCAAATTACAGCAATTCTGAAAAAAGTAGGGTTAATTTCAATTCAATTTTCCGTTATACGTCTCTCCGAATACATTTTATTACAGAAACACTTGATAAATTCGGGTTTGAATAATAAATCAGTTGATATATTTCAATGTTCATAACATTTGATGAACTGTAGAAAATATTGGGGGTTTTTAATGATCTACAGAGAGAAAACTCCTGTTTGACTACCTTCCAACTTATAAATTCGATGAATAACTCTCAACATTATAATATGGGGAGATAAAAACCATTTGTGCTAATTTCACTAATAAAAAACCAGCAACCAGCGAAAAATCAACAATCAACGTCTAATCCCCGCTTGATTATTGTTTCCTTTACTATTTACCTTTTACTTCACCTAAAATTTTCTTCTTCTCTTCTTCTCTTCGTTTCGCGGTGTCCCCCCTAAAGACGGTGACATATACCAGCTCACTCCCCATTACGCGACACTTGTTTCATAAGTTTGGGGCTTCGTCAGGTGGAAGTAATTTTCAATAAAACTTGAATTTGTTCAAGATATCTGATGAAAAAGTGGTATAATACAATAATATTTGAGCAATATTAGTCACATATATTAATTTCCACGTTTTAAGTTAAAATTATGCTCATCATCAACAATGGTAGATAGTGAAAATTTAATTATTGAAGTATTTTCATTGTTTTCTCTAATTGAAGTTATGAGAATATGTTTCCAGAATTTTTATTCAGATCAAATTATCAATTACTTGAAGTTGTTTGGATCTTAAAAACGGTGGTGATTACAGGACTTGTTCATCCGCCTTATTTGGAACGCTTTCTAGTGAGATATAATTATTGGTTTCATAATCGAAATCGTTATACACTGACAAAACCCGACCTCATGTCGTCTATTCTTGTACAGTGATAGAGGTTTGTGTAAAAACAGTTTGCTGATATTTCGCTCCTATTAAACAGAATAGAAGGGCATCTCTCTGTTTTTTTTGACAAAGCTCAGTCAGTGGGAATTGGAATAACAGAACACAGTTATTGCATAGCGAATCACGTGTTGCTATTTTGTGAAACTATGTAGTGATAATCTCACAATGAAGTGTTTCTTGAATACGTTATGGATTTCCATCAAGTATCGTCCGAATCCATCAAAAATCAAAGAACACATACAAAGAACAATAAAACTGTCTAATGTCATTCTGTAGTTGACAAAGCAACGCAACTTTCGACAAATTTTTATCTAATGTTATCATCGCTGTCCCTCTTTGTTCAAACATTGTCACAAAATCTGTTACATTGTGATTAAAAGCTGAAATCTCGATCTCGCAAGTTGGTGTTGAAATAAGTGTTTATTGTTAAAAAAGATAAGACATTTCCTGTGTGAATAAAAAAGTCGCGGTTTATCAAAATGCTGAAGAAAAAGAAGAAGGAAGACAACGTTGAACCAAACATATTGTTCCTGTAAGTATATAACAAGTAGCAGTTTTTTCTGGATGGATTCGTACTGTTCAAACATATAACTAAAATATTTCTTAACGAATTTTTATGAAATGCAAATACCTACGGTTCAAAAAGTGTTCTCAGATAGCCTTAATATATAGCCTTAATAAAGAGGATCCATATTACGGTCAAACTAGGAAAGGGGATTGATATATCAAATTAAATCCGTTCATTAATGTTAATTTTAATTTGACATATATGAGACTTGAATATTTTTTCATTTCCTTTCATCTCATCAATAACATACATTTGATATTTGATATGGAATAAAACTATAACAAAATGAAATGATCAAAAAGAAAGTTTAGGGAATGATTTTTCGTTTCCTATCGTCAAGTGCATCTGATTACTAACACTATCTTATCAACATATTATTTATAAACATACATCATATATATATAGATTTGATAACGATTTATCACAGTTAAAATATTCAGTAAACTAGACCGCACATATTCTTGGAATTGATTATCAGTTTCCAAATTGTTAGTGACATAAATCCTGATGAATTTTCGAATTATGACACAGAATATTATAATGAAATAAGGTATGATAAATGAAAGATGCAAATGTTATCTTCCCGGAAGATAATTCGTCTTGTGGTATTTTTGTTGTAGCCCCAACTTAGAAAGGTCATCCTTTGCAGATACAGGAAACACCATCTTTCAGAGGTATAACGAAGAGAATTATTTATTCATTGATATTATGGACATATATTTTTCAGGAGTACTTCCTTTCAAACACAAACATCCACGTTTTCCTCACAAACAAGTGTTCAAAGAGTGGAGACTAAAAGTAAGTATTTGAACTTGTAAAATGGCGCCATTTTCAAAAGCGCTGCCAACAGCTGTCAAAAATTGACCAAAAAACATTTTCTGGTGAATTGAAGTTATTCATTTTCAGTTACGCTGCAACTATAGTAGATAAAGATGATATATTTTATATATTAGTATACAGGGTGTTTCCTAATTGTGGTGAAAAATTTTAGGGCATGTTCAAGAGGTAATTTTACGAAAAAAGATAATAAAAACTTAGACCCAGAAGAGCATTGTCTTCAAGGGACAGGGTGATGAACTTTTCAAAAAAAAATTTAATCTCCGTTGCGAGTTTCTAGTGAAATCGAATTCGTTTTCGGAAAAAGTATGTTTGGAATAGTGAACATCTTGAAGTGGATGTGGAAATTCATCATATTCAGCTGGAAGGAAAATCTTATTCAGAGTGAAAATGAAGTGATCATAAAAAAGCCAATAGACTCACTACTATAGGGTGGAGTATACGTGGTTTGAGAAATTGTGGAAGTGTTTAGGGGTTTATTTAAGTTATTCGGCGTTTCAATGAATCAATATCACGATAAATCGTTAGTATTGATTGAGAGAAAAAAAAATACGAGTTTATCGTGAGTTCAGGAGTTATTATTGCGGAACTAGCAGAGTTTTTTCGTGCAACACTAGTAAGCTCTGGCCACATCTATAGTTAGATGTTTGTTGTGTAGAGAATTATCAGTTTTGGTTTCACAACAGACCCCCATTTGGACCTTCAATTGTAGTTGGAATAGATCATATTTCAAACAAAACATGCTGTCGGGATGACTGTTTATCATCCTCTCTTCGTGACTTTGAATTCAAAATGTGTTTTTCTGTTAACATGACCGCTTCCTAGTGGGAGTTGGACGATTCACATCGAACATCGCTTGTCCCACATACTTTAATATGAATATCTCTAAAATATTTCGTGAAATATAGTTCCACTGAAATTCTCTCGCTATGAATTTAGATAGAATTTCAGTTTCAGCTCGATCTACTGGGACGCCTTTTCCTTTGGCCCAGTCTACCACATTTCGATCAGTGGAAAACACGAGCCCGACAACAAAACAACTTCAAATTAGAAAACCATCGTCATCGCTTCAACTCGATGCCAGACCTTTTGATCTCAGCACTACCATAGGTCAACCATCTACCAGAACTATTGGATACCAGAGTCCTTTTCAGAGACTTAGTACTGTCTATTCTAGTCTGCGTACAACCACTCCTTCTCAGCAAAGAGTAATTACACTAGCACCACCTTCAGTAACGAATGGAAATGAGATTTCGCAAAATAGAGATCCTAGAATTCCTACTTACAGTACCAGTGGGAGAAAAAGAGGTAAAGCGTTGATAATAAATAATATAAAGTTCATGAAGGACAAACAAGAACGCAAAGGTGCCGAGGTAGACGAGAAGAGGATGTCAGAGATGTTTAGGAAGTTCGGATTTGAGGTTAAGGTTTACAGGAATCTGAAACGAGCGGTGAGTTTAGTAAAATTCCATCCACGCTAGATCAACTATCTGAAGTGAAAATCGTAAATGATAACAATCTCCAAGGAGAGTAGAAAGACTTGCTTCATTTGTTACAGGAAATGAATGAGAAATTAAACAAATTCATATCGGACAAGACGCTCGCCAGCGTCGACATTTCTGCGGTAATCATGATGAGCCACGGCCATAACAGTCACAACGGAAAAATCATACGAGGCGGTTACACAGAGATTGTGGGCATCGACAATGAAAGTTTACCCATAGACGACGTCATTGGCAGATTCGACTCTGGGAAATGCCCCGTGCTGATGGGAAAGCCGAAAATATTTATATTCCAGTGCTGCAGGTAATGTATTCTCAGAGATATAGTCAATTGATATTTTGGCTAGAGATTTTATGAGCACAGCAGGTTGCAAAGCTTCTAAAGAAAAAGGTTAGTAGACCTATACAGAGGTCTAGGGGTTTATCGGTAATTCAAAGTATTCTATATATACAAAGTACTTGGGAGTTCATCGTTTAGATGCAACATTTTCCGGACATATTGAAACTAAGCCAGGTGGTAAAACAAAAACCAAAGTCCTGGCAGCTGTTTTCATAAATTATTGTGGTTTCTTGTGCTTGTAGTGAGTGGGAGTGATTTATTTCATCTATTCGCCAGTTTCCTATGTCTTCAATAAATGCACTAAAAATACTCACAAAAATTCACATTTGAATAACTCAAAACACAAAAAACCACAAAACAATAAACATAATCTATGTTTTAACACCTAGTTGTTAGCTGTTTTGTTTAGCGCCACCATCGGTAGAAATTCTTCCCTATACAACTGCTACGGGTATGATTATCAGGTAGTTCGGTTTTGAAAATCTAGAACCGAACGAGCAGATGCAGATTTGATACCACTTGATCTCGGAGTCAACGGAGCGATTCACATTTTAACAAACGCTCGATTCTATCTGATATGACAAGTTGACATTTGTTATTTTAGTTGTTATCACGAAACATCTGAGCTCGGTTTTCATATATGATCTAGAATAGAATTGATAATTTTCATTTTGAATTGCAATAAAATGACTAGTATTCGAGAAGGTATATGTCAATGGACAATGGACTTCGAAGATAGTCTCTGATGATGAACAAGAGACAAAACTGTTAACAAAAGCTATTAAATTCTGCAAAAAATACCTTAAACTGAATCAATTTTTGAATGTGACAAGTGATAACTGAAAAATCTGATCCTAATGATGATACCGAACACAGCAGATGTAACAGAGACAAGAGAATATAAGAAGAAGAACCTAGCATCATTTGAGGGACCTTCCAAAGCTTTCGATACTGACGGTGATACCCACAGAACTATAACTCTAAGTTATAGTTCTGTGGGTAACTCTAAGTTATAGTTCTGTGGTGATACCACACCACATCATTAGCTTCAATGGAAAACTCAATATCAAATCAGACAACTTCAAAAGTGCTCACGATTATTTCATGAATATAAGATTGTGTCTTGATAATGAAAAAATACAGGATGTTGCTCTTTAATTCCAATCACAACTCAATTCTGGAGTGAAGATTAAATATGGACTCTACGACACAACTGGCGTCAAAATCGAAGGGATATGTCGGAGTGACTGTCTACACGGAACAACTTGCCGCTACGCTTTACAGAAATAATTTGACTCCAGCTCCGAGTCGTAACGATTTTCTGTTTACCCGCTACGACATGTCTGCAAACAAGTCGTTACGTTATGTCGCGTCGTGTAAACCTACTGACTAGCCTTTGACGTTTATGAATAATTATAACAGGAAATTATTTCATCTCATTTAGACTATTCAGGGTTTTTATGTTTTGTTTTTGTTATATTCTCTAGGGATCCTTGGTCGATAAGACGCACTAGTTTTCATGATGTTTAATAATTTAATCATGACACAACTTTACATATCAAGATTGTCGAGCGGAATGAAATCTGTCAAAAGATGACAATCTACTGTCAAAAAACATAGAACATGGAGCACGAAATTCACGATACAACAGTTTCTGCGGCTATACCATTTTTTGTCTGTACATTTTTGAAGACTATACAATTATTGAATTTTTGCGCAATAGAATATACTCTACTCTATATATCTTGTTGAATTTTGGGAAAATTCAATTGTATTTGTATTACTATTCGTGATTATTCTAACAAAAAACTAAATTTTACATTTTCAGTTTTGCGAATGATCTAACAATAATTTACGGCGATCCTTGTCGAGTTAAATAATGTTTTTGTTATTAAGGTTAACGTTGTTAATTCGTTATATCTCGTGAGCCCCTTTGAACTCTAGAAATTCTGATAAATAATCGTTTTTCAGGGGAGACAACCAGGAAGAAATCCACGTTGATGCAACCCCTATAGTAAAAGTAACCAAACAACATGCAGATATGCTTATTGCATTTTCAACGCTACCAGGTAATAATAAAAATATAAATTTGATTGTATCCCATCGCAGTATCTCATCAAAATCACACATTATACTCTATTCTTCTATTCTCTCTCTCTTTAATTTCTATGGCCAGTGCTTTGAGCGCATTTGGCCAGGCTCCTCCTTTTCATGATGTACAGAAGCATCGTCCTGTGGCGCAGCGGTTTTGCTCGCGGCAATGCTATCACCCTAAGTTTTTTCATTCGCTTTTTCTTTCAACAAAAACACTATTTTTTACTGATCGGCTCCTTCTTGGGAAGCCTTTGGATAAAAATAACACAAATACACATGTTCATATATTTTATAGAAGTGTTTACTGGCGTAGGGGGCCACCAGTCCTCTCATCTTTCACCTCATCATTCACCAAAACGTACCTTTTTTTAAATGAAACTTCATTTTAATACATTTTCTAAATTACTTGTGACCATTGCAAGTCTTATAATGTTCATTAAAGGAATTTGATAATATAAACTCTTTTTGTTAGTTTATCTTCATGATAAGATAATATACTTTTTTGAGATATTTACTTAGATGATGACATGCTCTCACTCATTAGGTTTGTTCTTGTTCTAACATTCGAAAATGTTTCGAACCGAGCAGAACATGATACGTAGAAGCAAAAAATCCAAATCCTTATTCATTTCAGGTTTCTTTTCTCTAAGAGACCCAGTAAGAGGTAGCTGGTACATTCAAAGCATATGCGATGTATTCGAACGGCACGCCAAAGAATTCGATGTGGAAACTCTGCTTAAAATTGTCGACGAAGAACTGTCTAAAAAACACCCGCAGTATCAGCAGACGTCGACATATGAAAGCCGAGGGTTCAAACGGTGTTATCTGAACCCTCTCAGTTGACAAACTTCGAGAACATGTCAAGAAAATAGGGATGTTCGATATTAAAAAAGCATCGATGTTGACATCGAAACAAAAGTAATGATGTACGATGAATATCGAAAGGAAATATCGATGTTTTTTTAGATGTAAGAATAAACATTCGAAAAATCAAATTTATTCAACAATATTAAGAATACCATTCCAACCTTTTTCTGTTATCTGAAAGCAACAATACCACTCAAATTCGCAAAAACAGCGTTCAAACTCGAATCACGAGTATCCGGCTCGTAGGACCAAAATTATGTTGAGTATATACGTGGACTGTATTTCCTGTGACATGAATTTGGATGTTGTCCTTTTGCGTGGTTTTGGTTACTAGAGAGAGAGAGAGAGCAAATATTTCAAACTTGAGAATCTCAGCATTTCAACAGCAACAGCCCTCTCATGCACTACTTAGGTAGCGTGTGGAACATTCGAGCGACTGTTTTTGACGGAATTAAGTATACGGGATGTTCGCGATATATTCACAGTAAATTCGCGGTCTGAATATTAAAAGTCGAAATACAAAATAGTGGTAATACATTAAAATCAAATCCAAAATATTATTTTTGTGTAACATTGATGTGCCGATTTTCGCGGACTGGACATCCATGTTTTTCTGTTAAACATCGATGAAGAAGTAGAAAGGCGAAACCTTTCTTTCCCAACACAAGTCATGTGACAGTAATGAAATGATAATGCTTTCCAGCACGGGTGCATTGCTCTTTTTAGTTTGAATGTTTTAACTGTAAAATTGCAGCAATGAAAAAAAAATTCAGGTAATTTGTTCACTGTTCACTTAACACTTTGGTTTCTAATAGACGGATATGAATACAAATTGATTCAAGAACATATTCAGGATACATTTCTTAGGAAACGAAATAGATATTGTTTTGTGGAAATTTTATTGACTTAGTGAAAATTGTTTTTTGACACACACAGTTTAATTTTGTTTCCAATGTTTATTTTTTCTTGAGAATTCGATATAAGATAAGATAGATTTAACCTCCTTGAAGAATAACCCTTTGATATTTCAGCATGAAAGGCCTTTGTAACGTGGCGTGATGTGTTTGAAATGAAGGAAAACTTCTAGCAAATATTGAAATAATAGTAGACCTTTGTACTCGAGGGGGTGATTTTGAAAATAGTCATTTTCGTACAGATAAAATAGAAGAGTTGTTGTTTTTCAATTTCCTATGAAATCGTATTTTTTTTTATTTTATTCTAATAAGCCATTCATAAAATACAACTACAGTGAAGTGAAATGAAATGAAATGAAAGTGAAGTGAAATGTCGAGTAACAATAATTAGAATTATGTTATTTTTTACATTTTTTTTCTGATGAACATACTGAAATTTTGGATATTTTCAACCGTTTTTTGGGAAAATACGAGGATAACTTTTCCCAAATTTTTTTCGAATTGGGAATAGTTTTTGAAACATAAAAAATTCGGAAAAGGCTCAATATCCACTGAACTATTGAAATTGTGAAAGACTTGTCTATTGCTTCATTGTAGAAATTTTTACCTCAAATAAAAATCTTTGATACTGTAGGAATAACTTAGAGATAATGTGGAATAAACATTTGCCTTTGTTTGACAATGTTTCGTGGTGTCGTAGGTCGAACTTCCATTGTCTAATATAATATAAATTGATTTGATAACCCTGAAAAAAAAAATCAAAAAAGATTAAACGAAAATAACAATATTCCACATTGTTTCAATTTTATGTCAATTCAAATTCTGTTCAAGTAAATCTAAACTAAATAAATATTGTTGTAAATTGCTCTAAAGCTGGGCCGCCAGTGATAGCTGTAAACCAGTTGTAACGTAGTTGAAAGCGCGAATGTTCGATGTTCTATGCCGATCTAGATGTGGCGAGATGGGATTCCGAGGAATTTTCCAGCGCTTTCGATTGCCAAATATAAACCCGATCCACTCGTCTATCGAGACAGTCAAGTAGAAGTGACAGTGCTGTACGCGGAGCGATTTAGTTAGGCGACACACATTCGAATGATAGTTGAAATTTCAGTTGAAGTGTTTGTTGTATTTAAGTTAAGTTTGTTGGTCAACCCACAGGAAAAAACGTAACATTTGGTGTCAGAAGTGAAATAACTGACTGAACATTTTCTGTTATATGGTGAAAACAACGAGTGTTGATTACGACTATATGGAAAAGCTTAAGAAAATGATCAAGTGGGCCTGGCGTAGAATGACAATTGCAGAAGAGAGGAAGATAAACGCAGAAAAGAGCAAGGACGAGTACGCTGAAATAAAGAAGATGAACGATGGAAGGAGGAAGAAAGATCATGCGGAAATGAAGATCGTGAATTACTACTATGTATTCAGGAGGGAAACAATCAGATAAACCTTCATTTACTGAAAGATTTAAAATCTTCCTATGTGAGGAATGAGAAAGTAGATAAATTCATTTAGGAAAAATTTGGAGAAGTATTCCGGGAAACAATGGAAGGATTGGAAAAAGAAGTTGATGAAAATGTTAAGGGGTTGAAAGGAAATTTGGAGAAAAGTTTGAAGGAGTCGAAAGAAAGCTTGAAAGGAAAATTGAAGGAGTCGGCAAAAAGTTTGAAGGAGTCGACAAAAAGTTTGAAAAGGTTTTCCGGGGACTTCGGAAAAAATTACCGGAACCGAAGAGGATTGCTGTGGAAGAATGCAAATCAGAAATGACATCTCTACCTTCCAGCAGTGGTTTTATATACAATGGGTGAAAAATTAAGAGACAACAACAGCGTTTATACTGGCACTACGCGGAAAGGCCTCCGAAATCTTGCAGAATATCTCAGTGGATAAGCAGAAGGATTATGAAGCAATCGTATCAGCTTTGAAGATCAGGTATGATAGTGCCACCTACAACAAGTCTACTAAGCTCAACTGAAGGTGAGAACTCAAGGTCTATCAGGGAGGCTGCGGGAGTTTGGGGCCGAATTCGAGAGATTAGTAAGACTCGCCTACCCAGAAGTACTTAATAACTTCACTCACTGGAAGTCATCGTTTATGCCCTAGAATTTGAAGCTGCCAAAAATGCTTTGCGACAACAACGGAAAGTTCTAGTGAGGGTCAGCAATGAAAAAGAGAACAAAGGAATAGATCAACTCATAGTAGGTCTCGAAAAACTCTTCAAGAAATATTTGATGATCGGAACTGCACCCAAGATAAGAGGGCGGCTTGAATGCTATAACTGCGGCAGAGAAGGATACGTAAGGCGGGACTGTCGATCACGTCCAGTAACCGACGAAAAAAGAAACAGGCGTTTGAGATTACCCGAATTGGAGTATCGGGGTTTGGAAAAACCAAATTCAGCCTGCGTTAAGAGAAGTACCATGGCTGCTGCATCCCAAGCATTCAGGTATTCGATTATCATGATAGGACGGAACGTAACAACAGATTAGTTGTCGACGGATTTCTGAATAATCATCAGTGTCTTTTCACCATCGACACTGGAGCAACGAGGTCAGTAATGTCCAAACGAAGCAGCCTGAAGAAATTATCAGTATCTGAATAAAAAATCACATTTGTTTGAAAGTGGTTGACAATGTTTCATGGTGAATTCCATTAGTTCGGACTTCTATTTTAATAATAATAATAATGATAATAATAATAATAATGAATTTATTCAAGCGAACACATAAAATACAATGTTACAGGCACGCATAATATGTGAAATACATTAATACGGATACAATGACACTGATTTATTCTGAACAAATTCAAGAAACCCACAAAGGAAATCCTGTGCGTGGATATACATATCTGCTCTATTTTGATTTCTCATCATCGTTTCAAAATCGATGGATTGATGCTGATGTTGTAATTAAAATAAATATAAATAAAATATGTATATATATAAATGATGTAGAAATATGTTAATATTAATGATTATTTAAAAAAAATAAGAATAATGATATTACCTCTGATTGTGTCCTAATATTGTAAATAATGCAATGTTAGTTATTTTTCAAGTCTATAAGACTATGGATTGCATTGCGCGGTTTACTCATTAACCATTTTCGTACTTTAGACTTGAATAGAGATACCGAGTTGAGTATTTTAAATGAGTATGGCAAAATACTAAAAATCTTTGGTGCAAGATATAACTGACATCCCTGTCCTATTGTTTTCAGCTTACGGAGTATACTTAGGGAACATTCTTTGTATCTAGTCGGATAACTATGTTCAATGTTTTTGGTGTTATATGCATTTCTGTGTTGATATAATGCCAGATACAGAACAAATAACTGATGAATATCTAGAACTCCAGCATCTTTAAAAAGCTGATCACTAGAATATCTGTAACCGTTTCCAGTGATTACCTTTAAAATCCATTTTTGTGTGATCTCCAAGTGTCTCATGTATAAATTTGTGGCTCCACCCCATACTACGATACCATAAATTGGATGAGTTTGTATTAAGGCATAGTACATTATTTTTAAATGTTTAATATCAAAAAAAAATTTTAAATATCGAAATTTGGGTAAGCAGTATCTTACTTTTTTTATGACGTTTTCAATTTGATCATTCCATTTCAGGTGGCAATCAAGATATATTCCTAGAAACTTAACTTCCTTATCTGATTTAATTAGCATCATCTCATCTCCATGTTCAAACTCTATTTTCGTGAATGGGGGTAAGTTCGATTCGTAGCTTGTGAAGGGTACATAAATGGTTTTTTTCAAATTAATGGTGAGTAATTATTTCCCTAGGAAATCCACTACTATAGGAAATTATTTAATATTTTTTTGTTTCAGACTGAATCAATTACTGTCTTTGAAGAATATAACTGTGTCATCCGCAAATGAACTCATTTCACCACCTACAGGCAAGTTGAAAATATCATTAATATAAATTAAAAACAAAATTGGACCGAGACTGGTTACCTGAGGAACACCATATTGAACATTTCTCCCCCACTCATTATATTTCCAATTCCTACTCATTGTTTTCTCTCTTCCAAATAACTTTTCATGAGTTTACGTGCGTTTCCTCTAAATCCAATGTTTTCTAGGGTTTCTAATGAGTCCGTGAATTATACCATCGAAATTAAATGGTTCTTGCTTGCATGAAATAAGTTTTGAATGAATTGAAGGGGTTATATTTTTAGGAGTGATGAAAAAAAAAGTTTTGAATATATTGCAATGAGTTTTGAGTGTATTTTATCGAATTCCGGTAACCACATGATTTTAATTTATTTTATCTTGAACTTGATAGCGATAACATTCTTGAATAGAGAATGAAGATACCTTTCAAACGAATTTCACTAGTTCGGACTTCCATTTTCTAATATATAAAATGATTTGAAATCCCTGAAACAACTAAAAAAGGAGAATAAAAAATGAATAGCTAAAAATAACAATTATATTAAGCAAAATTAACCTGAAATGAAAGAATAGTGAAATGAAATACAAGTAACAACAGAACGATTGAACAAAAAATAAAAAATAAAGTATAATAAATTATAAAAAACTCTTACAGGTGTGGTGGCAATAATTCTCAGGACTATTTGGATAGTCGGGTAAACTTCGGTTATTTTTTTTTCTATTATGTATTTCAGCACCGAGATAATGTCGTCGTTTTCCTCATATACGTGAATAAACATACTTAGTTCTTGAATACAATTCATGATCATCAATATCACATGATTCCCCTACTGTCATAGATATTTGCAAGTTATTGCATTTCTTTAAAAGTCCACTATCACTAATTTCCTTCAATCTTTTTATATTATACATGAAACCAAATATGCTCTCATGATGTTTAAGTGCCTCAAACCTAAGATGACAGCTTGCGCGCACATTGTCGACAATTACATAAAAATAGTTTATTTTGAAATGCTCTTCTGCATTCAATTCTTGA
>WOGQ01000191.1:0-20355 GCA_015342025.1 Leptinotarsa tumamoca | reverse complement strand
AACTAACTAGAAATTGAACTTGCAAATGTTGATTAAAAGTGGCGTGTTTCTGTCTGATTTACCAGCATGAAAAGTATTCGATACTGACTCGTGTTTAAGGTGACTCGTTAATTTACAGATCAGTAAAAAGTTTAATGAGACAGTTTTAGCATTTTTTCCATAAATATTGGTAGGCAGTATTGGCGGATATGAAAGTAATTGGGAATAGGGTAACGGATGTGGCTCCAACCAAATATGAAAGCAACTGATATTGAAACAAATAAGAGAAAACTTAAATTCTATGGCTGATGCTGAGATATAAATTCTGCAAAAATCAAGTGTGAAAACATAAAAAAATAAAAAAATACTTTTTCTCAAACTATATCAGAAGGGTAGCGGTGACGACCTAACTCTAAAACAAATCTAATCAAGAGAACATTCATGTGGTAACCGACAACGAAGAGGTTTCTTCTGCTATATGCTCAGGAGCACTTGAAAGCAAATGAACACACCCTAAGTACTGCAGTAATTAACATGAGTGAAGCATAAATGATAAAAATGGAAATGGAAAGAATAAATTTTTGTTGTTGTTAGTAATATCACTAGCAGTCTAACTTCAAAAATGTTAAAATTGTAACCAAATTTTATGAATTTTACTCAACTTTGGCATAGTAAACAACAACTCCCAGCTTCATTTGTTAACATGTTTTCAAAACGAGTGTATTTGACATATCAACTTTTCAATTCAGATTCCTCTTTGATTATGCAAAGTATATTTGCAGTGACAAAAAAAGAAGGTGGTATGAGATATAAATATTGCTGAAATGATCCATATGAATTGGAAGTGTATTACAAGACAAAATATTCGGTTTTGCAATATCTGAACTCTTAGCTTTCATCAATCATTTCAACAAAAGTGAAAAATTGTTTTTTTAAATCTATTTAAAATATGTTTCTCTGTTAACCAGCTGTCGCACCCCTACGAACTATAACTCTCAAAAGTCGAAACTTGTGTGAGCTAAAGACTAACGAGGTTTTACCTTTCAACTGTGGTTCCTACCTAGTGACATTGAGAAAGGACTAAAGGATAATGTATACTTGAATCTAGGTCAGATGTGGGTATATTCGATGCTTTACTGCAACCCGTGAGGGTTACTGTGGCTCTACTCAGACTCAGCCAAATACGTCCAGTTTCTGGACGAAACCTCCAGTTAATTTGACGAATGATCATTCAAGTCAGATTATTCAGTCGTCGGTGGGTCAACTACAAAGTCTTCATAGTTTCAACATCTTTTATGGTCTTCCAACAGACCATGTATCTTCATGAGATGATTCAGACGATAGTATTTTGTAAATACAACGCAAATAATTTCTGCTATTCTCTAACAATTGTATGGTGATTTACATAAATGGGCCAATACTGCTAGATTTTGCCAAAAGTTTTTTTCGCAATCCGACTATTCAGTGATTGTTTGTTGAATCCTGAAACAACACCTGTGATAGGTTGCAAAAGAGTCAGCAGCTTCGTTATTTTCTAGTTCACTGTGGTCAGGAACCCTCACCACGGACATTTTGTTGAATATTTCTATCGATGCTATTTTCTACCAACTTGGTTATTATTCGGTAAGAGTCATGTGAATTGACTGACGTGAATTTCCGCCTGAAATACGGACGCATATGTCCCCATAAAAATATTTTTCTCCTAAATATACCTTACTGACACGTGAGCCGATAGAGAATCAACAGATCTGCTTTTAGTAGATATGTTTTCCTCTCGGAGTGTCTATTTCTCTCAAGTTTGGATTAAGACTGTACAAGGCAGGTTGAAATTGACTTTTTGGAGGTCAAGCTAAAAATGTAACCTCATAAACCCGTTTTGTCCGATTAGCGATGTGCACAATTTTGCATTTGTTCTTCTAGCCACTCTCTCCCGAGAGATGTGGAGAGAAAGTAGATCTAGACAGGCAAGCCCGTCTCTCTAAGCTAGACTGCTTTGCCTAGGCCGTTTGCTGTGAGCTTTTGGACCACCTGGCGCCATACGGGATCATTGGTCTGACAATCAGAAAAATATATGTCCAAAGGATCCTGGTATCATGAGTATAACTAATTGGGTTTAGTATCTACTGTTGTATAGTAGCATAGTTTAATGTACCAGTTCGACAATATTGTGTAGTGTATCCATGTATTACTTTGGATAGTGTTATTAATTGTCTTCAAGTAAAATGTCAGTCTATCCAAACGATTTGTTCAGGTTCAGTCAGAAGGTTTCTCAATTGTTTTTGCTTGTGAAACGAGTTGGAGAATAACCCCTAAATTTGATTCATATCCCAATTTTACTTCGAATAGGAAATTTCAAGTGTGCCTTATTTTTTCTGTTATCTGTTATTTTCTGAAGACTGCTGAGAACTATGTTCTCCGGAATAGTTGCGCCGTGTATTTTTATGAAAATCTCAAATTCCACAATTACTGCCTCATCTATTCAAAAACACTGCACTTTGCTGAATACTTCCGATGAACCATATTCACTTATTAATTTATTATTGCAGCAGGCACCACGATGGTACATGGAACTGACTACGCTTACAGTACCGCTTATAGTCAATACGGAGCAGCTTATGGAACTTATGGTTATGGTAGTGCATCCAGCGGGTTACTCAGTAAGTAAACAGTGAGTATTACGAATGAAAATTTTGACAGAAAATATTGTAATATATAGGATTTATGCTCTATTATCTCCATGTAATTGGATTCTGTTTACCGAAATATCATTGCTTGTGATAGTGTACGTTACTTCTGGCTGAACATAGCGGCAAATACGTTTATTTACGTAACATATAGACAAAAAAATTAAAAAAAAAGCATTCATTTGACTATAATAATCTCCAATAGTTCAGAAGAAGATAACTAGTTGCGAAATTTTCGAGACTCGTTATTTTGTTTTTTCGAGAGTAATTCCTTTCACCCCACTTATTTTTCTATAGCAGATGGAGTAAAATGATACTTTATGTCAAAGTTATTTGCAACCATTAATGCCTATATTGTATTGTCATTGGCAAATTTTCAAAATTATTTTCGGTTCTATGTTCAAAATAAATATCTTTCCTGTTTTTATCTCGAATTTGGTTTTGTAACACATATGAACAACTTAACGGTGCATAATTCAGCTGGAAGAATGTCCTCATCAGTGAACAAAAAATCATTTCAGTCAACAAGTTTGCAAATAATGGTCTACTTATAATTACAATTTTTTAATGAATGCTTTCTAGCTGCAAAGCTTTTGAAACATTGAGGACATGATAATAATCCAGTTTGTCTTGCACCAATTTTCAATGAATGAAAATAATTACATATTTTCAATAAATATTAAAAAAAAAGAAAGAAAACAATTATGAACGATTATTGTCAATCGAACACTTACACATATTATTATCAAAGTACACAAATATACTATCATTTTTGTTTTGAATAACACAGTGAATCTTTTATTGATTGTCTGTTTTTTTGTTGATTGTTATATCGAAGTAATTATTAAGAATGATCGGTGTTTCACAATAAAGTGTTCTATTTATCGCGGATGATAATATATAGTATTTGTTAAGGCAGTTATCGATGTAATTCCGGGTGAAAACAAGCTATGAAAGGAACAACTCGAATACTAATTTAGCTGGAAGGAATATCAGACATTGATTATTCATTTTGAAATAAATAGCTCAGTTGAATATTTTGCGTCAAGAGCATTTGTCTTGATTGTTGATACCGTGGAAAGATACATTTTCGAATACGATTCCAATATATTTGCGCTTTAAAAGAGCACGTTACTTGTGAATTTTTCAAAACCCACTTTTCACTTCATTGAAATTGTGGTTTTCAGCAGAGCATATTGGGAATTTAATGGGAGCATATTTCTTCGTCAAAGTTTCAATTTTCTTGCGCTGTATTGTGGAAACCCAAATCAGTATTGCAAACAGATTTAATGATGAATCTACAGCCGGCTTCTTGATTTTGTGAGATTCTTGTATCATCGGCAAAACTTGTTATAATATAATAAATCCTTTTTTCGTTTTGTAAAATGAGGAAATTTCCGAAGTATATTTTAGTATTGAAGAAAATCAATATATTGGATAATTATGAAATGAATATTGTATACAAGACGTTCAGTACATGTACACGCACCAATTACTTTCGAAACTGGAGACGAAAGTTACGAAATGAAATATTTCACCACTAGAGTGGCAATCGACGTTTTTTCACTTTGGACATACTTTAAATGAAAACTGTTTATTACATATCTGGTCGTGGAAAAAATTGCATTGTATATGTCTTTTGCAGATACCGCTTACTACTATAGTAACAACAATCTTGGACTTCAGAACAATGGAGCACAGATATGTAACGCGAATACAAATATAGACCAAAGCAGTCGGAGTCCTCTATCGGCGACTAGAGCAAACTCCCTTGCATCAGCTAACTCCCCAACCGACAGTGGCAGTGCGTGTTTGAAGACAGAAAATATTTTCACACACGAACTCAACTTGGGTTAAATATTTTGCTGATAGATGGACAGAATCGGGTCTTGTGAAAAACCCTCAAAATGTGTATAGAGCAATTGTGCGTGCGTGTAGATATCGGTCCTTTACCGTAGTTATAGTACTTGTTTTTGTAAAATTATTTGTGTTTTAGACAAATGGAGATATTGCAAATAATTATTGTAAAGTATACATTGGTCTCAGACAACTACGAAGAATGTTATTTATTTATCCATACGATTTTCAATGAGTTTTTATTGACTATAATATATTTTATATTATTTTATTTTTAGTAATTTAAGATACACCAAAGAAATGTTTTTAGCTTTATGTTATAGGAGCACGTTATCACACCAGACTCAATAACCTAGAATGAATTGGTTAACAGTAATTCCTTCTAGGTTACGTGGATTTTCCATCATGAATTTGATTAATTTGCACCTTATTCAAAAACCTCTACGTGGAATGTACTTACATATTCATCAACTAGTCAGAAAATTGCATTTTTCAACTTAATACATATTCCTCCAGGAATCTCGGAGTATTTTCGATATTGGTGATCAAATCACAAAAAAATTTGTTTATATTCAAAGGGCTAGATATATCCTAATTTCCCATCAAATAGGGAGAACGAAATAACATTTCCTTCATATTCATATTCAGTTACATTCAATTTTTATTTATTTCGTTTTGTTTTGATGCTGTCAGATATTTTAAACTAGTTATTGTGGGTACCTGAATATACTACCTATATTCATCTCTACAGCTTTAACGTTCATCTAAAAACAGGATGGAAAAAATGTATGTCTCTTCTTATACAATGATGAGAAAATATTTTCAAATCATTTTTCAAGGAGATTGAAGCTGTCGACATGAACGAAGTCATAGTGGGTTATTAAATTGAAAATCTGAGATAATTATTTTCGAATTTTATGTAATTGTTCAGAAGATCGGTAAAATTTGCAAAGTAAATGCTGAACTCAGAAGTCCTGAAAACTTTATTAACATCATTTCGGTTTCTTTCATGTTTCATAATGAGGGCAACTGTACGTCTAGATTTTTTGAACAACACGTTGTTACAACTGTTGAATGACAATCAAGGAATACATTTCAGCTAAATGAATATTTTCAGCAAAATAAGTATTTATTGATTTAAAAAAGTTGTGTTTCTGATAAACTCAATAATATGTTGAAATATGATTGATACTTGAAAGACTGAATGATATTGCTGTTTTACCCATATCAAAGCGAAGAAAGTAAATGTGAGAAAGTTATAAATGAGGTTCACTTGCAGATAAGATATTCGAATATGTGCCGCTACATGTAAATAATAATTATTTGACTGGATTATTTGAAAACATACATATCTTTAACTGCTTTCTTTTTCGATCCATTACATTTATTAGAATAGCAATTAGGTATTCAATGATAACATTTAGAATTATTTCAAATTATATGTATGACCACAAACAAAGATGGATTTTTTCAAGACCATGCAGATCAAATAAACATAATGATTGACTAGAGATTTTTCAGAGTTTAACTGCGAATTTATTTTCAACATTGCTGGTATGTCTCTTTCAGTTTAACAAAAATCATGTATATTTTTGAATGAAAAACATTAGAGCGGGTCAATTTTAAATATTTTATATGAAAAAATACTGTGGGTAGTTCGTACATAATTTTCTGAGAATTTCAATTTATATAATACTACTAAATTGAATGACTTGATGTAAACAATATAAAATTCAAAATACTGAACAGTATAATAAAAGATATGCAATAAGATAGTACAAACATTATATTATTGAAAACAGTTTTGAAATCAACATTCATTAATAATACGAATGAGTAGGGGGATGTTTTACCGGACAAATAACCCAAATTTAATTATGGAACTTTAAGATGAAAATTATGTGAATCTTGCTCTTTGAATTATGAATTACCCTTCCGTATAAATATTTAATGAATTGAACTATTTCTATTTTTATCGAAAACCGCGAAGAGAACTATTATATCACGTATATTTTCATTTTGACAAATCGACTGTACGTTCAAAATTTAATATTTCACTTGTAAAATGTGTAATAATGTACCAAAGAGACGGCGTACTTATCAAGCTGTCACGGTATTTTAAGTATTGTATTATTGTAAAATGTGATAGGCCCACA
Source organism: Leptinotarsa tumamoca (assembly GCA_015342025.1). NCBI lineage: Eukaryota > Metazoa > Arthropoda > Insecta > Coleoptera > Chrysomelidae > Leptinotarsa > Leptinotarsa tumamoca. Next base: position 13,679 of record WOGQ01000191.1, on the reverse strand, counting down.
TATTTCAGGCCCCCGTCTTGCCCTCAAACCAAACCTGTCACATTCTCTTCTAATTCATAAGCAGTTTATATTTAGAGAAATAAATCCAATTTAGTATATGGTGTTTGTTACTTCACAATTTTCATCCATTACCTTGATGATAATTTGAATAAAATATGAATAATGACGAACCAAACGGTTTTTTGAATTGAAGTTCCAGACAACGATAATGAGAATAATTTTTGTCATGAAGTTTTTTGCTGGAAACCAGTACCTACTTTTAGACATATTCGTGAGTAATCTTTCAACCAATGTACCCATGTTTTCCGGGTTTTTCGCGAATTACTCAAAAAGTAAGTATTTTACCGAATAATGTTGGTACCTAATTTTTTGCCGACAAAAAAAGTCAATCCCCTCAGGATTACTATCCCAATTGAAAATATTCGTTATCACTTCACACAATTCCCATTTACTTGTGATATGATTTAAAAGTTTTATCATTTCAATGTGCTTGAAATCAAACGGACATTTCAGTTACTTGTCAGGCAACAGGAAGTAAGTAATCATAAATTTTTTTTTCCTAAATTCATAACCTCAAAAAAAGTTTCAAAAAATTTAATTATCACAAAAACTTTCTTTTCAATTACATCACTCACTTTCAGGTGAGCATTGATGATGACGAAAGTCGAAAGCGCTTTGCAATAATTTCATAATTATCTACTTTCATACAAAACCTCTTCGATTCATTTATTCAATGAGTGTATTCAGCTTCCCAACTCTATTCAGTTATGAAAGAGGTTGTATAGTTTCCCAGTAGGTAATATATTATTGAGTATATTTTTCAGCATAGGCAGACATTCGTTTGTTGGAACATTTGGAAACATGTTTTTCACATTGAAGGATACCAATTTAATGTTATTGATGTTGTTGATCTGTATCTGTAGAGTAGGGAGGGTGAGTGTGAGCCCACAGCACTTAGGGCACATGTGACCCATTGTACATCCTCCCGAGGAGTTGTCCTCCTAGGTCATCGTCTATCCTGTCCTTTCTAGGAAGGTGGACAGGTCACTGGGAGACATCTCCTCCATATCGGCAGGTGTAGGCCAAGACTCGCCGAACACACACCCTCTTATTGACGATAACTCCGGGCACTCGCGTAGGACATGCCTGACAGTTTCATCTTCCTGTTCACACATCCTGCATAGAGGTGTGTCCACTAGCCCCATATTATGGAGATGTTTCCTTAGTTGACACAAACCAGGGTTCAATTGCATCACCGGTTGCCTGCAGCAGAGGTTCTGCAGTAGGCGCTTCCCGCCATAGGCCCAGTCTCAATTGACCCATTTCTACTTCGAGATTTACACCAGCCGTGCGCATTCGTACCATGGCCATCAACGCAACCTCTTTAACGTACATGTCCAGAGGGGTCAGTCCAGTAATTAATTCCATAGCTGCGGTTAGTGTTGTTCTCATGGCTCCTATGATGTTTAGACAAGCCATTCGCTGTATTTGATATAATTTTTGGATGGCCGTTGCTTGTAGAACTTTCGGTTCCCTGGTAATGGCTCCGTACGTTAACAAAGGTCTTATTATAGCAGTGTAGATTCAGGTGACCACACGGGGTGAAAGATCCCATGCGAGTCTCACTGTCCTCCAGCATTGCTCATTAGCCACGTATGCTCTTTTTGCTTTACTCTGTAGGTGAGAATTCCATGTTAGCTTCCTGTTGAGGATAGTACCAAGGTATTTCACCTCTTCAGAGAAGTTGAGTTTGCTTTTGAAGATTTCGGGAGATTTTAAGCCCGATAAACTTCTTTTCCTGGTGAAAAGGACCATCTCAGTCTTCTTGGAATTGATAGACAGTGAGTGTTCCTTACACTATGTTTCTATTAATTTGAGCCCATCCTGCGCTCAGTCGCACACTGTGTTCACAAATTTGCCGGTCTGCAAGATAACTATGTCATCTGCATATGCAATTGTGTAGAATCCATTATTGTTGAGGCGATTAATCAGGGTATTCAGAATGTTGTTGATATTAGTTAGTTTATTGGCTAGGTCTATGGAATTTATAAAGGTGTTTGCTGTTTGCACCGGCAACAATACAATACCTATGGATTTTTTCAGTCCATTATCACATAAATTACCGGCATTCAGATCAACGATACATAGATCATTTATGGTTCCGTTATCAGAGGAGGCTTTTCAAGAAGAAATGAAGATCATAAAGCAGGTAGCATATAACAACCATATTCTTGCAAACTCAATTGAAAAACTGATCTCCAATAAGCATCAAATATTGATCAAGAACGAACTATACCTAAATCATGAAGAAACTAAAGAAGCTAGGAAATATGCTAGCATAAGCTATTTGAGAAAGCTCTCCGAAAACACAGAGAACAATTTTTCAAAACTCAACATAATCACATCATTTATTGATTAGAATACTTTAGGGAACATGTAATTCAACGCAAAATCCAAAAGGGATAAGTGCAAAAAATCGGACATATATAGTGTAACGAATCTGAAGTCGCCCCTGACCGTTACGCCAGCTGACTCATCGAACACACATGACCTCATCGCGAAAGAATGTAGTCGGAAACCGCCGGTAAAATTCTAGTCGAGTACCGATCTGACTACAGATTTCTCAAAAGGACTTTTACCAAAATAAGCCCGTCTTCCCGACCCAAAAGGGCAGTTCAGAAAGTGAATCGAGCGGCTAAACAAGAAATTCAAATAGTGGAAACAAATTTAGTTGCTAAATGTTAAAATAAATAAATAAGTTTGTGATTAATGAAATATTGTTGGAATTGAATTTGTTTGAGACAGTTAATTTATAAATCTGTTACAATAGACTAGAATGTGATGACTGTCCAATAGCTTATGCAGTAAGTAGTATCGCATAAAAAATCAGCTATATATGGACATCTACAAGAAACAAACCACACAATGAATGATGAAAACATGAAAATTCTTCATACGTGCAATGAAGGAAGGGAAATGTATTTGTTGGAAGCATTAGAAATGAGTAAACCCCAATTTCAAAACGCTCAATGATCAACTAGAACTATGCATTGAACATTGAATTTGTGAATTTTGACATCTAGTTTAGGATCCATTCAACAGTTGCTAATCGTGATGGAAGATAATTAGTTATTGTAGTATTGGTATTGATTATTCAGGTGACATTTTTTATTTCAGGTACCTATTGCAGGTCTTGGTTTTTGTGTTTCTAATTGATACTTTCAATTTTGGAATCTGACGAATAAGGTCTACCAAGAACCAACTGTCAAAGAGCTATTACTCCTCTCATTATAATTGTTTTTTTACAAGCTATGTTGTTGCTGAGAATGATTTCTTTGTCAAAATACTCACTTTTTGCAAAAAACAGTCTCAGTATATTGAAAAATTGACACTTTTTCTTGCGTATGAGGTGAAAAGTATTACTTATAATTGTTTAATCTATCCAATTTACGACTCATTTTCAACGAAACATTTTTCACCTTCGAGAAGGGGTGGCTGTTTGGGTAAATTGCCAAATTGTACGAAGAAATGGTCATTGACTGGACCAAAATTGGTATACTATTCAGAATATGTCTCGAATTTAGAAATACCCTAATAAAGGCAGACATAACAAATCAATGAATAAACATAATATTTGAAAAAAACAGTGTTAGGAAACCTCAATTTAATCCATGCAAGGTAGTAAATGAGGTAAGTACCTTTCCTAAAATTTCAAATAGATTTAATGATTGACAAGAGCATATTCGAACACTTACCAAATTAGTCATGAACCGTCCTTGAAATTTCGATAAGAGGGTAATCTTATTGATTATCTATTATCTACAGATATTGGACATCCCGTCGAAACTATTTTTTTAGTGATATTTGTGGTGGTTTTTTGCAAACAGTCTGAAGAAGAGTGTATGATTTCACGTAAAAATAATTAAATCCAGATGAATATGATGATTGTGGAGGCCTATTTACAGAACTTCATCTGAATCGGAAACTTTTTAGCTTTCTACCTCTATCTTTACATAGAAAATGAATATGTGTATATCATGCATTGAAGTTACTTTCAAATATGAACATTTTTCTTATAAAGATGGAGCAGTAGAAACCAAAAAAATAACTTTCTCAAAAACTATACTCTCCTAAGAAATATAGGTACCCGTTTCAACTCAGTCTGAAACTTAATTCGATAAAACACGTTCTCTTATACAATAGTGGATTCAATAAAAGTATAAAATTTAGGATAATTATTTCCATAATTTATATGTGACACTCACATAATTGGTTTTTGGAGTATTTTATGCAAATTGAAACTTTTGATTACATCTGGAAGAGTGGATGAATTGTTGCAAACCATCTGAAATTTTCCATATTTGAAACATTCTCTAAACTATTGTTCAGACCATACTGTAAATACCAGAATATTACATTCACGCAGAAATGTTTCCTATGAAATTTAAAGCGTCTCAAATCAATTTCACGACCATCAAAAGACCAAGAGAGTATCGTGTTGAATATCGTTCGATTATACGAAATCCAAAAAACTTTTTAATTTTATAATTATATTTCTTTGATGTTGAAAAATATTTCATTTTGTTGGTACTCGTAGTTACTGAATTAGTGGCGTATATATTCTCATTTTGATAATTGGGCATTTAGAAATCAAAAATATTGCATGTATGTGATCCTGCTTTTTTAATAATGTATTTTTATATCATCTACCAAAATAAATTATTTTGTTGTAGATTACGGTAGACTCGGTAAAATGTTTGCCAAATTATCTGTACAACATGCAGTTATGAAATATTAATACCTGCTATAAAATTGAGTCCTGGACTCTTCAAAATATTGAGTGCAGTTTTTTCGAAAGAATTGTCCAAATATTTTTATTTTACTTCTCCTATTTTACAAATCCACTCTTTCCTTTTTTATTTGCCTGCTGAAAATTATTGAAGTTATTATGATAAAATTATTAGATGACAATATATGATAAGCGATTCCATACAACATTTCATTTCACTTGAGGATTCTTACATAATGAAACAAAAAAGTCAGGAAATGAATGGGATCTAAAAAAAAATGTTTTTTTAAGGTGATTGAAAATGTGTCATGATGATTTGAGCTATTCTTTTTATTTTTCATTTGTATTGGTGCTTTCAAGGATTTCAAATCATTTTATATAATATTAGAAAATGGAAGTCCGAACTGATGAAATTCATTAGGAGAAAATGTTAATATTTCATTGAATATGTTTGGAAAGTGATTCCACATTAGATTACTTTGAAAAATGTTTATAGAATTCTAATCTCTGGATTCTAATCTCTGGGCACAGATGTTCCGAGAATAGGAAGTAATTATTCATAAAAAGATTTTGACGCAAAAGAAAAAGCAGAAAAAGGACAGTTACTTCACTTTACACTTTCAACATGCAGTTTATAACACTATTCCAGCCGATAAGTTTTCAAATCTCATCTATGGTAAGTTTTCGTCAGATGAAACTTCAATACTTCAGGAATCTATAGTAACTGGCTAGTTACCAGATACTCTAATATCTGAAGAAGGTTACAAATGGAAGTGATGGAACCAGGGAATTTGAAATGAATTTGCAATCGTCCAAATTTTATTTTACTTTGTTTCATTGATTTTATTTTATTTTATTTCATTTCATTATGTATTATTTTATTTTATTTTGTTCGCTCTGAATTTACTTGAAATCAGGTTTCCAATAAGATCTGTGATATAATTCGTAACGGCTTCTCGTAGGCTTGAATGAAACTTGAGTATTTTTTGACCGAAATTCAATAATTATACATGAATTAGTGAGTTATATCTAAACCAAAACTCTGATAACTTCAGATCAAATTAATATAATCAATTGAAATGTTCTAGTAGAGAATATGTTATTCTGAATTTGATCTTGCATTTGAGATTCAATGATGAAAAACTCTTTGAGAGTAGCTCATGAATCAAATGAAAATTCATTCATATACGCTGTCTGTTCAAAAAATGAGGTATATTTGGACTTCTCAAAAAAATATTTATTTATTCATCAATTTCCATTTTGTTCCCTCCAAGGTAGTCCTTCTCAGATATAATACACGTGTGCCAGCGTTTTCTCCAATCTTCGAAGCAGTTCTGTTTTATTCAATCATTATATTGTGTAGGAATCCCGTGAATGATATCTGATGATCCGATTCCATTGCGAATGTTTGGAATACAGACAGAATAGAGAAAAGTGTTTTTCGTATAATTCAGCATTCATATAAAAATATTTGTTTCGAAAGTATTTTAATTTCGTGTAATTCAATATTTATATAAAAATAGCTGTTTCAGTTTATGACTGAAAGTTACTTCTTTGCATGATCTACAGATCTCTCTATAGAGTTGATTTTTGAAACTGATTGCTTCCTTCCTTTCTTTGAAAGATTCCCATATTTTTTGTATCAAGATGGAGAAGTAAAAAGCCAAAACCTTTCTTTCCCTTGAAAGTAGTTATTTCAGACTATTCATTCCAGTTTATATCTAAAAGTAACTTCTGTGCATGAACTACACATCTTTGTAAAAATGTTTTGCTGATATATTTAATTACTTTGTTGCCATTCAGAAGTTTTCCACGTTCTATACATATGATGATGAAGTATAAAGTGGTTTTATTAGAAAAACTGATCGCTCCTGAAAAATTTTTTTTCTTTCAATTAAAGGTGATTCGATTTGTTCGACTCCAGCAACAAAGGCGGACAGCATCTTATCTAAATCCTTGGAGGATCTGTTTAAATCTTTACCTGCCGACGAAGCTGAAGCTTCTGGAACCAGTAAACAGAAGATTCTTGATTCAAGTGAATCCCTTTCGCAAGAGGTTCTAAATCGTAAAGAGGTGAAAGACGCGTATTTGAAATGTATGGATCAGTTCATGGGAGAAGAAAAGTTCGATTTCATGAAGAACTTCAAGCCAGCGAAAAAAAGAGCGAAATCGTTCAAAAATTCGCCTGAAAAAATCAAGATTCCCAAACAGACCAGCAATTCCTCAAAAATCTCCAAAGGCAAGAACATCACAAACTCCAAGAAGGTCAATAATGAGGCCGGTAAGAAAAGAAAGCTGCCAGAAGATGGAGCACTTGCGAAAACTGATCGCAATAAAGAAAAAACAGGGAGGAACTCTAAAGAAAAGAAAACCAAGCAGGAAAATATTTCACTTTACGATAAAATGATATTGATTCAAGAGTCCCGAAACGTAGGACTTTATGCCATATGTGATACTTGCGATAAAGCACGTTACCTGCCTGACGTTACAGATCCTCTTGATTTACCCGACAAGTGGTACTGCTCAATGAACCCGGACGAAAAGCATAACAATTGTAATTCGCCCGAAGAGGTATATGAAGAGGAGGAATACTTGGTTGAGAAGTTGTATAATGCTGGCAGTATTGTTTGGGCCAAAATTGGTAGCTATCCTTGGTGGCCAGCTATGGTCGAAGACGACCCAGACTTCGAAACTTATTTTTGGTTGGAGAAGGATATTCTGCTACCGGTGAGTGGTCTTATGTTTGCTGTTTTTTTCGATATCCTTAAATCCTTTTAGAGTTTTTTCAAGGTCCAGAACTTAAAGACCTGTTTAAACTAAATTCAACAGTGATAACCTTTTAATTTTGAATTCAAAGATTTTAGCACTTGATCAAAAGTTAATCATGTTTAAAAGTGAACATTCCTCTGGCTAATTTCTCAGCATGACAGGCTGTTAACCGAATATATTCAAAGCTCAATAGTTTTTTACCCATATATATAAAATCTATTATTTCTTTGTCATTATATTCGTAGAGGTTATCAATATAACCATACAAAAGTTCAAGGTTAGTTATTAATGTCACCAAGTACGAACTTTTACTAATAGTACTAGTCTCAACAAATACAAACTTTTAAAACAATATTTTATGTTCAAATGGAACAAAAAAAAAGGGTAACAAATTTATGTCATCTGCATTCATAGTTTCAATGAACGAGAAATTCGTTTTGTGAAAGTTGTAGATTTCACTAAGGAAAAAGTTTTCAGTTATTTTTTTAAATGATTTTCTGATTAACATACGCTCACTATTTCATTTATTTGTTTATCAAATACAAGTGATAAGCTAAGGCACTAATAATTAGGGTGCAATTTATTTTCTGGGACATTTATGATGTTATGTTCATATAGTATTAGAAATATAATGATACTTGATTAAAAATGGTCTAATAATATAGGAACCAATCCTTCATAGTCCATTGAAGGACTATGAAGGATTGGACATTTCCTACATCTTTTGACCTCGGTAATTGTGTGTGCAGGTTCTGTAGCTCAATATCAAACTGGCAAATCTCCAAATGATATTTTTTTTAGTCAATCTGTTTAAATAAGCATAATAGATTATGTGATTGCAGTAGATAGTTCCATAATTTTTCCTGTACTCATGCAACATATTTGGAATTTAGCTCAAAAACACCAAATGAACAAGCCAATAAAAGTTTCAGGTTTGTTTTTCTCATCCAATACTTCCAATTCTTTTTTCTTCAGACTTGGTACCACGTCACTTTTTTCGATACCACTGAAGTCACTAGAGCCTGGCTCCGCCCGTCTTGTATAAAACCCTTCAAAATCAACATGAACAATTCGGAGTTTCAAACACCAAAATTTGACAAACATAAGTCTAGAATCGAAGAGAGTTTCAAACAAGCTGTCGAAGCCACAGAATTACCTCTAATAGAGAGGTTGAGAAAATATAGTTTCATTCAGAGATATCCTAAACTATCTTCTTCTACGAAGAAGGTAATAAACAAAAAACAATCTCGATCGAGACGAATGACCAAGAAGAATGACAATGGATCAATAAAAAAGAAACCTAAAACGGTCAGAAGAATGTTGTCGTCCAAGGAGAATAGCTTAGCCGAGTGTGATAATATTTCGGATATACTGGACACTATGGATTTGCAGAATGAAGAGAATTTGAACATAAACAAAAAACAATCTCAATTGAGACGAATGACCAAGAAAAATGAGAATGGATTATTAAAAAAGAAACCTAAAACGGTCAGAAGAATTTTGTCGTCCAAAGAGAATAGCTTGGTGGAGTGTGATAATATTTCAGATATACTGGACACTATGGATTTGCAGAATGAAGAGAATTTGAGCATAAATTTGTTACAGAGATCCATTTCGAACTATTCGCTTACATACTAGGTATGTAAGTTCAAAGTTGTTTTTCTCGTTTATTTTCAAGTTATGTGTTTTCTTCAACATTCAAAAATTGTTAATTTTTCAAGTTGTATTAAAATTAGGTATGTAAGTTCAAAATTGTTTTTTTCCTTGTTCTAATTATCAAATAAAATGAAATAAAAGCGACCATGTATATTATATTTGTTTTAATATATTCAAGTATAGCACATTCAAATATTAAATTATCTTCCATATGGAAAAATTATTGGATCTATGCAAAGGCATCATAATTAAACGAATAAATTATATACAATCTCGAAATTAATAATAATCTATTTCCTAAATACTATTTGTGGTAGTTGGATAATATCACATTTACATGACGAATACTTTTTCCACCTTCTTGAAGGGGAATATATCCTTTGTCTTTGGGCAAATTATTTGTCCATTGTTTTCGCGCGCCATCTGTTGCAGTGCCTGAAGAAAACAACAAAAAGTAAGTATTGAGAACTTTACTGATTTTTGTTTTTCATCAATGTATTTCATCTCAATGTCCACCTTGCACAGTTGCCTAGTTATTATTATCCGTGAGGTTAGCTTAGAAATGGTCCACTTATTTTTGATACTAAACTGTTGACATCGTTAACCTTTGGCAGTTGAAGTTTCAGACATTCACTGATTGAAAAAGCAAACTCTGTACAAGCAGACAAGGCTGCTTGTACAGAGTCGCATTAAGGAACGACCAATTTTTTTCATAATATGCGGCTGGTTATAGTAAATTTTTATGGTGGCGTGTAGGGACACAAATTGTCAGTTTCTTCAGCAGTATCAGTACTTGACATTTTAAAAATTGTAAACTTTGAAATACTGTTTATGTACAATGAATTCCGCCAGCCGATTGCAGTTAAATCTAATTGGCCAGCGTAAGGAGGCTCATTTATTTTACCCGATAGATGCAAATGTGCGTGATCACGCTTTGATCATGCAACTATCTTTGTTTGGGTTACTTTTTTTGTTGGATGAATACAGTTCAGAGTTGTTCATGAATTATGTTTTTTGAGAAATTCAATTCCTCCTTTTTCTACTTACCCCAACTCAACAAGATGGATATTTAAAACAAATATACAAGGTGTTCCACTAAAATTTGAAACTGCTGTCATGTGACCAGAATCAAAATGATTCTAAAATTTCAATAAAACTTGCTACGTAACAGTGACTACGACATAACCTGATTGCAAATTATTGACCACTCTCGATATTTTCATAAAGTGTGGAACAGCTGAATGTAAAATTCATTATTTCAATCACAGTGCATATTTCTAAAAAATCCTGAAATACCTGAAGATTTGAAAACTGTATCAAGATTTTTTTCCATAAATTAATCACTCCTACGAAAATATTACCCTTTCTATTAATCGAAATGAATGGTTATATCATTATCGAAGAAAAATTATATCTTCCCCACCTGTTCTCCGTAGATATGGCCATTGGGTAGCATCATTGGTTGATTGTTTTCGTTCATAGGCAATCCGCTGATATGGCAATAAAGGCGAGACTGCGAACAGTGAGCAAATGGTAAATGTTCGGCTAGCTCGTTCAAATATGGCTGACAAACTGGGCAGGTTGGATTCCTGTTCTCGCAGCTTTCAGAATAACACTGAGTACTAGGTGTTAAGGATAATATTACAAAGCAGCAATAAATATTTCACTCTATTTAATAAAATAGGTTAAACTCAACCCTACAGCTTGAACTGTTTAAAAGTTATCCAGGTAGGAAAAACATTCTAAAACCGTTGAATTATTTTGTTGTTAACATATATAAGTATTTTTTAGAATGATTCATACTTATTATTCAGGAACCCTTTTTGGCAGCATTCTACTTCATTTTCAATATGTGAAAAATGGGAAATCTCCAAAGAAAAAATATTATGGAAATTGTTCGAGTCATCTACATACGTAGCTTTGAGATACAAAGAAAACCTACATCTTCCTTGCTGAGGAGTATTCCCATTTCTATATATTAGGTTGTTTCAAAAGTTTTATCCGTTTTATTATCATGAGAATTTTGTATTCTATAAATTGATGCTTTTCATTTTTTTCAAATTTTAATTTTGTACCTCTTTTCAGCTCATTACTAAATGATGTCTCTAAGAAATCAAATTGGGCCAAAGCGCTGCCGACACAGCCTCAAAAATTAACCAGGCATTTGGAAATGATAGTGTTAGGCTAGGCGCAAATTGGAAGCGTGTGGGGTGACGCAGCACAGTGCGATCTTTTGTAACCCATGAAAACTAATAGAATAGCGCAAGTTGTCGCCCCCGGACACGAGATGGCGTCACTAGCGTGACACGTGACTCACGTTGCACAGTGGTTGAGACATAGTTTTTCGTGCCAATTCTTTCGCGTGTCGCCAAAGGTTTTGTATTGCACAACATTGCGTTTTCCGGTTTTTCATTGTTTCTTTGTTGTTTATTTTTTTAATTCGAAGTTATGGTTGAGAAAAAGTTAATTGAGGCTGTGAGGGCATACAAAGAGCTGTATGATCCCAGCGATGCGAATTACATAAAAACAAAATGCAAAATCAGGATGTAATAAACTTGCAGAAGAACTCAATTTGAAAGATGGTTTCATTCAATTCGGAATTGATTACTAAAATCAGCATCACTCATCTTCTTTGTTATCATAAATTGTCCACATTTTTTCCTTTCCAAGAAAAAATCCTTGCTGGGTGATTTTACTTTATTAACTAGCAAACAATAAAGCAAAAGTTCGTGTCCGCATCATTGTCGGATTCCGATTCCGAACTCAATAAAAGCAATGATTTTCTAACTCTGTCAGACATAGCGATACGATTGTCACTTCGAAACTGCATTCAAATTGCAGATCATCCACGCTACGCGTATGACACGTGCGTCTCGTTCAGGTCAGCTCACATGTGCTCAATTTGCCCTCAGCTTCAATAAATGCACAGTTCGACTTTGGTTTGCGAAGTTTCGTTCTGAAGATTTTAGCCTGGAGGATGAGATCGACCAACATTAATTCAGAATGTGGGTTTGAGAACTGGACGTCAGCTCCCATGCGGTTTTTGATGGTTCAAAATGTATTGGAAAGGTCAAAAAGTAGTTGCCCTACGATTTGAACGATTAACAGAAATTGTCACGTTTCAAGGTCTGTTCTTTGCTTATGCGCGACCAAAACAATCCTTTTTTTGGATCGTATCGTCACGTGTGATAAAAAGTCGATCCTCTAAGACAACAGGAAAATTTCAGGACACTATTTGGACACCAATAGGCCATTCAGGCACTTTCCAAAGGTGAACATCCACCAAAACAAGACCATGGTTACTGTATGGTGATCACTGACTGGTTTAATTCACTATAACTTTCTGTAACCGAGCCAAATCATCACAACAGAATCCTATTGAGAGGAAATCGACAAAATGTACCGAAAATTGTGTCAGCAGCAGCATCCGGCACTGGTCAAAAGAGGAGGTCCAATCATGCTACATGACAACACCCTTCCGCACGTTTCACAAAACACCATCTGAATGAATTGAGCGTCAAAGTTTTGCCTCACTCACCATAATCCACAGATTATGATAACCGACTCGTAACCGACTCGTATTACGTTGACAAAAGTGCACTTATTCAAATGACTCTAATTTCAATTAAATTGAATAAGTATTCACTGAGATATTACAGTTTAAAGTAGACTCATAAAAACGGACAAAACTTCTGAAAACTATTGACGCGTAAATTGAAAGGCCATGAAAGTTTTTTCCTCCAACATAAGTTGAAATGAACTTACCACTTGCACAATTTACACATTCATATAAAATTGTTGAGAGAAAATCTGATACAATCGGTGTCTAAAAAGAAGAATTTCAACAATGAAAACATTTGTTTTTTTTAAAGGATATGGCGTCTTGAGTGCCGACAAGCCAGCTTGCAGAGCAACAGTGAAAACAGACTGTGTAGCAAGTTGGAAGAGTCTGTAATTTTCTTGACGAAATTGTTCAATAAGTGTGTCCCATCTTTTGACATCAAACAAAGCTTTGTATGGAGCTAGATCTGAAAACATAATAAAGTAAAATATGGGACCTCGTATAAAAATTTTATCAAAATTATATTACAAGCAACTAATATAGACGAAAGAACCCTTATTTCCAAAATGATTATGATCTAAGAGATAATCCGTCATAAGAAAAAAAAATCATTTATGAGAGAAGTGGCAATAAAATTATCTGTACCTTTTTACTGATAATATACAGGGCTATTCAAATTCGTTTCTGTACATGGGGATCTCGTAATCGATAAGAGATAGAGTGTCGGTTAAATTGTGGCAAAGTTGTGTATTTTAGAGACCTATTCAATGATGTAAAGAAATCGAATATATCTCTTTTGGTTCTGGAGATATACAGGAAAAACCAAAAAATCCCAAATTATTTTTTTGTCTATATCTTCTTTATTCGCAGACATATTAAAAATCAGTCTACATTTTGCTATTG
>WOGQ01000190.1:8026-22820 GCA_015342025.1 Leptinotarsa tumamoca | reverse complement strand
AATGAAATAAATAAAAAATGTGTATGAATATTTTAACTAATTGTACTAAGAATTTTTCTTTCATTCTTAACCCTCTCAAAAATCAATAAGCACGCCCCCGATTTGCTGTCAACTGGGCTTACTTCTACTCTCAATCATTATTGGTTTTAGTATAGATACATTTCAACGCGAAAAATATTTCTCCGAAGGAGGATTCGAACCCACGATCTTTGGATCGATATATTGTCAGGTATGCTGTGAATTTTTACCTAGATGACTATGCTATTATCTCTGTGAGGAAACCCTTCCGCGGAAATACCCGAAGCGACAACGCAGTTACAACGACGCGAGAATAGACAATTCGAGAGACGTCGACAACGCTGTTCGGCGCTCTCTACGCACCGACGGCATAGGTGAATTCCAGTTGGAAATAGCTAATTTGTGTCCAGAAATAAATGAAGGAAGGGGGACACATTGTCTGGATTCCGATAGTTCTGTAATCACAGACACATTTCTGAAGACAATTAACAAGAATAATGGTGAATTTCACTAATTCGGACTTTCATTTTCTGATATTAAATAAAATGTTTTGAATTCCCTGAAAGAACTAATATAAAAAGAAGAATTAAAAATGAATAGCTGAACATAACAATTATATCAAGCAAAAAATCTTAAATGAAATAATAGTGAAATTTAGTTTCGCTCCTCTTCACCAATACGTCTAAGAATGGCAATTCTTTGTGGGCTTCCTTCTCCATTGTGAAAGTAATGGAAGGTCTCACGCTGTTAATGTGTTTCAGGAAGGCGCCTAGTTCAGTATTCCCATGGTTCCATATTACGAAGGTGTCGTTAACGTATCTCAACCAGACACGAGGTTTCTTGTGGGCTTCTTCAATGGCCAGAGTTTCAAACCACTCCATATATATGTTGGCTATGACTGGTGAAAGTGGCGATCCCATTGGCAGTTCCTCATCTTGTGTAAAGAATTTGTCCTTCAGGTGGAAATAACAGTTTCATACACATCATCCTAGTAATTCCATAATTACTTCTATAGGTCCTCGTCTTCGAATATTTTCCTCTGTATGATTTGGAGTGCTTCTTCGACCGGAACGTTGGTATAAAGGCTTTTCACGTCGAAACTGATTAGTTGATCTTCATGTATGACTTCAATTGCCCCTAGTAGTTCGACAAAATGCCATGAATTCATCATAAAAGACAAACTTCCTTAGTGTAGCCAAATCTCTCGAGCTGATGATCGGTCCGAACGGAACGTCCTTCTTATGGATTTTGGGTAGTCCTGTAGGGACTATGAGGGGGCTTACTGTGGTGCGGTGAGAGATGATCTCTTCTTGTCCAAAAAATAAATATAAACAGAATACGTAAATTACTGACTATCGTGCCTTGAAATGAGACATGGCCCAGATCTGAATACCCGACCTAGCAGTTAGATCTAGATGCATCACCGGTTCGTCACCTATTGTTTTCGATTTAATTAAAATTGGAAATAATGTTTTCATTCATACTGAAAATTCTCATTACACAAATGAGCTTCAGATATCTGAAATCATATATAAATTGTTTGTATTGAAGGTGAAGTTTGACTTGAAGGATTACTCTCCTATTTTCGTGAGTTTTGTGAATCAGTGTGCAAGTGTTGCAATTCGTTTTTCAATTCGATCTCTTGTATCTGTTCATTGAATTGGTGAGTTCTATTTGACTAACATATTTATTTGGATTGTTGCAGGAAAGATAGGGTCTTGTCAATACCATAATCAATTTTAGAGAAGAAAGTTGACTTTCTACTACTCCATCTCAATAAAGAAAAAAGTGGAAATTTTTCAAAGAAAGGAAGGAAGTAATCAATTTTGAAAAAAGTAAATGTATACATAAAAGTGTAGATCATGCAAAGAAGTAACTTTCAGACACAAATCTGGAAGAAAAAGCCTTCCTGAAACAGTTACTTTCATATAAACATTGAATTACCCGAAAAAAAAATTCTTCCGAAATAAATATTTTTAAATGAACACTGAGTTATATAGAATACACGTTTTTCAACTCAGTTTGTGTTCCAAACATTTGTTATGAAATCAAATCAGATATCATTCACACTATATACTAAATGAACATAAAAATTTCACTTGCATGGAACACTGTCATGCTCATTGGTAGACATCGATGTTTTGCCAAAAGACACTTGCCAAAACACACATTTCAGTCATAAATTACAATTTTTTGTGTCACGGAATAAGTTTGATCTACTTATGTCATCGATGATATCGTAATGACATTCATTCACCTATTTGATCAAATCCCAGCCAAAACTCTTTCAAATTAAACCATATTCATATAATATCAAATCAAACCTGTGAGTTCCTGAAGAAGCATTTATGCAAAATTTCAATATTTGGTGCCAGTGGTTCCATTCGATTAGGACAGTGCTGTGATTGAAACTGTGAGGTACCTAGATACATAGATATCAATTTTATTGCCGTCAGTTTTACCGCTGTCAGATTTATTGCTGTTGGGAGAAAACGTTTGATCAATGTAATGATTTGTTTTGGTGGCCTGGCCTTCAATTTTTTTATCATTTTATCAGTTCGAAGGAAATAATCGATAAAATTTCCAGCTCTTGTGTTATAACTTTGAAATAAAATATCTGACATCAGTTAATGTGATATAGAAAATGTTCATTACATGCTGAATTATTGTTATTCTTTCATTTATACGTTTTACATTTGTTTAAATGTGTATACATTCATTCGGTAAAAACTGAATTTGTTCATTCATAAAACCATCATTTATAAGTACCTAAAAAAATCGACTACACATTTTGAAAGGAAATTAATATGTACACTTCAAGCCCAATGTCATTACATGCCGCATCTGCCTGAACGGGATGAACTCAAAAACTGCCAAACGGATTCTCATTCATTTTCCAGAATTGAACAAATTGATTCAAATTGAAGGTTTATGTGTATAACTTATGAATGTTTTGTTTGAATTGGTCGAAGGACAGGTTTCTGTACCACTTTTGACGTTTGAAATAATGGTCACATATGATGTGACATCACCTTTATGAAGTACACATAATACGTTCTATTTGGGGCGATAACTCTCAATTTTTAACGATGTAAAAACATAAAGTGATCTGAATCATATTTATGTCTCGGGAAGAACGTAGAATATACGATGGAAATTTTGTGTATTACTATTAATATAATAACAACATCATAACAAATATGTATGAAAGGTTTTGAAACATAAAACATTGTTTTTCGGGATGGTAATTGGAAAGTTATATGGAGAAAAACAATACTAATTCTCTTCACCTGAATACGTCGGGTAAACATTTCAGCTACATTATAGCAATTTATATTATACAATCCAAATTAGTATACGAGAATTACAAAATCAAAACTATCGCGGGCAAATTCAGCTGGCAAATCGATATAATGGGGAGCCCAAGCAGGGATTTCGGGATTTACTAAAGCGCAGCAGATTAATATACAGGGGAATACCTTGTACCCGGTTAAGTACCTCCACCAAATATGAGCTCCATATATAAGGCCGCCTGTGAGGGATAAAGGATCAGATTAGTGAAAAAAAAATTGATCATCAGAAATTCTCGAGCGCGTCAGATTAATGTAGGGTGAGTTAATTACCTGCTAAAAAGTCTATATTCCAGTAATCTGACAATTTGAGAGTGACGTAAAGAAAGGGGAGAGCAGCAAAGTTGTAAAAAAATAATGTAATTTCGACATTCTTGAGCGTAGCTAATTTTTTTTTATTTCTAAGGAAATAATTTAAGGATAACAAAAAATATATAATCTGACGATTTCCGCAAGCCGAAATAACAAAAATTCGCCGATAAACTTTAATGCATGCAGCTGTGTGATACCTATATTTTCTCTTCCGAGTTTCTATTCGTACATTCTCTATTCACTTTTACTCTATCTATTAGTTTCTCACTCCGTTCCCACTCTGAATTCTGTTGCCATGACGACATCACAGCTGATCACAGAGACTCGTTGTGATGAAGAAGATGATGATTAATTAATCAATTAAGTGATGGATATAGCCGTTACTACGTGGTAGGAAATAATAATGAAGAAAATAGAAATTGAACTTTCTATGTTTTTAACCACTTTTATTTGTAACTAACGTTATTGCAGTTTCGTCCTATACGGACATTTTCAAACTTGTACAATATACAATATATAGAATATACCACTTTTATTCGTAACTAACGTTACTGAAGTTTCGTCCTATAAGGACATTTTCAAACTTATACAATATATAAGTTGGAAAATGTCCTTATAGGATGAAAGGGCAGTAACGTTAGTTACAAATAAAAGTGGTAAAAAAATGGAAAGTTTATTTTTTTTGTCTTCATCAATTAATCAATTGATTATGAGAAATTTAATATTTTTGAGAATAATTTTAAACTTATTTTCTTATACATATAAGTATTCCACTTGAAAAACATACACCTATTCATTTGCATACTATTTCCTGATCTTTTCAATTAATTTAGAACGATGAATTAAAAAAAATAAAAAAAGTATTGTTTTTGTCAGATTTAGCGATTCCCTCTAGATAATCGTCAGATTATGAGACAGCACAACTAAAATATAAAGATAAACCATATATATCTCAATCTGACGCGCTTGAGTATTTCAAAATGGCGAATTTTTTTTGCCGTTATAATAATGGCCGCGAGTTTGCGTCAGATCGAAATCGTCAGATTATTGAATGAGAGCTTTTTTTAGTTGCACTCAACACGCCCTTAGAAAATCTGACGCGCTCGATTGAATTTTTTTCCTTTCCACTTTTAACCCTTACGTTCAACCACCCACATCATGCAAAAGATCAGATTAACATACCAACATTATTAAAAATACGTAGGACATTGATGCTATCAATATCTGACGTGCTCGAGTATGTCTATCCAACAGTATTTTTTTACATATTCAGAAATCTATAGCCGCTTCCCCCACCGATGAAAAGGTATATTATATAACATTTTTTCCTTCTTATGTTTTGTGTCGTCTCTATATAGGTACCTGATTATTTCATAATTAAAATTGCTAGTTGTGAATAGTGATGCTCCGAATATTCGTTTGGTATTGGGTATCTTTTTCACTATCTGTACTCGGCAGAGTCATTTCGTTTTGGTGCCGAATATATTCGGTTTGAGTATTTCTATTTTCTTGACTACATGACACTGTATAGAACTAAAAGACAAAACTCCTTATGTAAGAGTTATGTGATATTTTGAGTCAAAGGAATCCAATGAACAACGTGTTGAATTAAAATGATAAAATACAGCAATTAAACTCCAAATCAAGATTCAGTTTTGAAGCTCAAATCAAAACAATATTTATTTTTAAATTTTAATTGAATCAACATTTAGTTTTTACCTTAAATTCAACATTTTTTCCAAATCCCAGATCCACATTTCTTTTTCAAACTTATATCAACACAAATCAATATTTAAAACGACTAATTCGGCCGAATATTCGGTCCGGTAAAGGTTAAACCGAATAGTATTCCGTATTCTGTTATTCGACGGATTTCTAGTTGTGAAAATACATTTGTTTGAATAAGTGAATTAAAGGACATTATCATCAGTTACAAGCAGCTTCCCACTTGTTCTTCATAAGAGAAAACATTTCAACTGTTATTCAGTTGTAATGAAGAATATGAAGGCCACAAAAGCGATATCTAATATGATTGTTGAGGTTTTAAAAATACAGGTATAGATTTACTGGATCGAAAAAATTCAAAAAAATTATCATTGGAAGAATTATCTGAACTGAAACTTTCGGGAATATGAATTCAAAATAACTCAAAATAATTCAAAATGATTCAAAATAATTCGAAATAATTCAAAATTCATTAATATAATAACGAAAGTTTCATCAGTATTACTGTCATGAACTATCATTTGTATATCAACCCAATCTCTTTCACCCAAAAGTCAGGAACCTTGAGCATACCCGTGAAATGTAAAATAAATAATTGATTTGATTTATTCGGTGTCGCTTTGAGAATATTTAATGTGGCATTCCGGAATAAATTTCAATATCGAATAAGTTCAACTGCTCGTATGAATTTGAACATATAGGTATAGTTTTTTCATTTATAGTTTCAGTAATTAATTTTTCTGACATGAAATATTCCCAAAAATATTTTGCAATGAAGCATAGAGTAATAAATCGTAGACCGCCGCGATAGTGCTGTTATTTCGATAAATGAAAAGTGATACCCAGTTTCACACTAAAACCGTACTTTCCACCAAATCATCATTATTCATGAATTCACAGTAAATATATAAACAAACAATATTCACCTTGAAATGTTACTAAGAGTTCTCTCAGTTGCGCTATGAAGTAATCAACAAAGGAAACATCTGAACCCGTTTGACGCACAATACTAACTGGAATACCATACTGGATATAAAACAAGTTTACACGATTTTGTATATCCGTGGCATTTATTTATCATCAGATAAAAATATTGGTTGTGGAGTTGACAGAAAATAGTTACGAGGAAGTTATTCTCGAAAAGTACATACGATATCAATATATTGTGATTCGGTTTCTTTATTTTTGGACGCTGATCATTTGCCAAAACATGGGAGAGTACTATCATTTAATCCGACAGCCATTTAGTTTTTTGAGTTCCACAACCTGAATTTCACTTGTGGCAGGTTAAGTTTTGTGATAACAAAATTTCGGAACAGCACCCACATATGGTGGATTCGTTCATTTTTGAACCAATTAACGCATTGTCTGACAAAAATTATGAACGAGATTGCCATTCCGATAAAATGAGATTGAAACGATGCATCCTTAAAAATGTAATTTTCTTAGTTTTCCGCCGACTTGGGGCAATTATTTGCCTCATGTTTGATCATTTGCTTTACATTTCTTTGAAAGGTGACACTGTTTTATGGTGAATTTTGTGGACTTCAAAATAAAATACAAGCAACAATGAAAGTTGAACAATAAAAAAGAAATAAAAATGAAGAAAGTTCAAGCCGATATATTTCACGACGTTTCGATTGTTAGTATCCACAATCGAAACATTGTTTAGTAACTTGGCTTGAAATATTTCAGTTTATATTTCTTTTTCATCGTACAATTTTCAATTGTTGCTATTTATTTCGATTTCATTGATTCTTTCAGGTATTTCAAATCATTTCATATCATTCTAGACTATGGAAGTCCGACCTGAGATGCCTTTTGCCGTTAAACAGACTCTAAGACTTCAGACTTCATAACGGTAATCCTTTGATACTTGTGAATTCATTAGTCATGTTGATTTTTTCCAAATTCAAGAGAGTCTTTTTTCTGTCTATTATTCGATAGTTATACTATCAGAGGCCTTGGTTTATTGTCATTCTCTGTGTATCTATGTCTTTCTCCATATGTTCATCATATTGTTTATGATTTTGAATAAAAAAAGAAATTAATAATATTTACCCGTTACCTCGATACTACAAATTTGGGAGTTTCAAGCTATTCACAATAGGGTTTTCCAACAGTGAGAAAGTTTGAAAGATGTGTCTGAGGAAGCGCCTCTGAAGGGATCCTAACTGATCTATATGAACCTGATAGTAGGGACTCCACACAACAAATGCATATGCCAGCCTAGATCGAACAAAAGTGAAATGAAGTAATTTGATTTCTGAAGCTTGCTCGAAGTCTTTGGTATTCCTAACTGAGAATCCATACATGCGATACGCAGCTGTCAGAGTAGTGTCAATATATTTTTTGAAAGACAGAGATTAATAAAAGTAACACGTAAATCAGTGAGTGTGTCAGGACGCTCCAGAACTTGATTGCTCATTACGTAGTTGTGTAATGTCAGATTCGTTTTCAGTGAGTGACATATTACATTGCATTTGGATATGTTGAGATATAAATTATTATTCTGACACCATATAACAACACGATTCAAATTCAGGGCAAGACGATTGCAATCATTAGAACTTGTTATTTCGTGATAGAGTTTCAAGTCATCCGCGTATAGAAGAAATTGACATGAATTTCAGCTCCGATATCATTGATGAACAGTAGGGGTCCCAGGTTTAACCCTTGTGGTACACCAGATATGGTTAGATATTTGACAGACTTGAGGCCATTGAGTTGGGCACACTGCTCACGATCGTGAAAATACGATTTACTGAAGCTTGTTGAGCAAGATACTATGGTCAAGTCAGTCGAACGCTTTAGAAAAATTAGTATTGGTTGAACGTCCTTTCATAAAACCGTGTTGACTGGGGCTAATAGTGTTGCTAACATGACAGTAGATTATCTCCTCAAACATCTCAAACACTTAATAAAAGTTGCATATGATAGAAATTGATCTAAAATTTTTCATCTCACTTTTATCTCCTTTCTTGAAAACTGGGCAGACTTTAAAAAATGTCCATATTGATGGCACAGTTGATGGTTTCAGGCATATATTGATTAGAATAGTTAGTGGTTCAACTTAAGCAACACTATATAAGAACCACTAAAGAAATCTGCAAAACTATCAAGGCCATCTGAGGGATTATCGAATACCTTACCTTCATGTAACATTTTATCTTTATCTCCGATTCCATTTGTACATTTTTGGTTGTTGATGACCTATACGCTTTTCCAATGGCACTTTTGATTTCTGCCCGAATACGTTTAAATTCGTCAAAAGTACATAATTCTTCATGAAATTGAA
Source organism: Leptinotarsa tumamoca (assembly GCA_015342025.1). NCBI lineage: Eukaryota > Metazoa > Arthropoda > Insecta > Coleoptera > Chrysomelidae > Leptinotarsa > Leptinotarsa tumamoca. The sequence goes on along the minus strand of WOGQ01000190.1, from coordinate 14,117 downwards.
ATAAGGCATCATCTGCATTGCGAAACACATTCAGAAACGTTCAATCAATATTGAAGATCAGCTCATACATGAGCGGAAAGTTAGCTTTTTTGAAATTTTATGCGTCTTGAAAAAATTATTCAAATTAGTTCTTCATGTTCGGTTAGAAATATGACCGTCCTCTCTTAATCTCCGAATTTTTCAACGAAATAGAAGTAATATGCGGGCTACTACGATCTGTTTCTGAATGTGACAAATATTCAGATATGTTGAAGTCCCCAGCCATCAGAATTTTATGATCATGGGTCAAGCAATTTTACAGCTTCCAAGAATATTTCAATTTGTTTCATTGTTGTTTTAGGGGGTGAATAAATGCATAACAAAAAAAACTGTCATCAGAGAAATATAATTTCACAACTACTTTATCAACAAAGCCAAACTCTGGAGAACGATAATTTGACAAATCACCTGACGATAAGACAATATCTCCTTGTACAGCAATTATCACATCGCTATCTCTACTAACATTGATATCAGAGAAATTTCTATCTGTCCTTCATATTTTGAAATTATCAGGAAGAATTTCCAAGTCATCGATGGATAAGTCAAGCCAGGTTTTCGTCAGCATAAAAACATTATTTTCATTCATCGAGACTACATCAGTTTTTGTTCGTATTCTGATAAGACGTATACAACTCATCATGTTTCATAGATCTTGTTTGTGAATCAGTTTTACTTACGGGAGGTAAAGGAGAACTAGTTTCTGATTGCTACTTCGGAAGAAATGAATTATTTTTTAATTTCCGTGAGCTCTCAATGTAAGCCGCATGATCAACAGAGGAAGTATTATTCATTGATATAAAAATGTAGGCTTTCACGGCCGGCGTCAATGTTTTCGTTGGTTTCCAGGTTTTTGCGTGGTCTTCTTTGTTTAGAATCTCCAAACGTTTCAACTGCAACAGTCATCTTCAGTGGTGTGGTCGAAGTACTCTTCATGACGTATTAACTGACATATCGACCTGATATATCAGTTGATACGTCAAGAAGAGTATTTCGACCACGCCACTGAAGATGACTGGCGCAGTTGCAGAATATTATTCATTGAGTCACAACAGTTAAAAAATTCCTTCGCTTGGGATGATTTTCAATCGGGCAAGAAACGAGTTTCTTGTAGTTTTGACATGAATGATTTTATTCCTTGCAATTAAAACAGCGATTTATATTAGTAGCTTCGTAGATCACGCAACCATCGTAACCAACAAAAACATTACCTGGTTCCAGAGCGCGATCGTAGATAGTAAGTGTTGTGTTTAGGGTTATAATCAAACAAGTGTTTAATGATGCTCGTTTCTTACTAACTAGCCATATATTCGGTATGCGATACATTCAGGCCCGAGAGCCTTTTTTTACCTAACGAAGTGCAGGAGCGTACTCTAAAGTTTTCTCTAATACACTACACATCTCTTCTCACAGAAAATCAGAGAATACACGTTAATAAAAATAGTAAACATCAATAAATGTATTATTTTTTTTACAATGGAGTTAATCGTTGTGGAGGTTTCAACTTACTCCGTCTCCGCAGACATCTGTCGCTATTACTCTGGTCATTTTCTGAAATGTCAGTTTGGCAGTCCCTTGACCCTATCTCTAAATCAGCGTTTTCTGGTCTTGGTGGTGAAATACCGTCGTTTAAATGGTCAGGACAATTTTCACTTTCTTGACTTTTCAGAATTTGACCAATTTCTTCGGATGATTGAGAATGGAACTATTCCCCATATTCTGTAGTAGTCGGAATAACTTGGAACGATTTTCTTTCTCGGTCTTAACTGATTGATATGCCTTTTCCAGGTCGTTTCTCCATCGTCCGTAGACACTTAATATGTTCTAGATCCGATCTTTTTTTTAATATTCCCTTTTACCCATCTTTGAGAATTTGATCTATAGTCCTTCATCCACATTTTATCGGAAATTTCAAAGAATGGCCTTAATATTCCTTTAAATTTTTTTTTATTATCTTGATTTTTATATACTGTGTTTCCAACTGATGGGAGTAATAGATCAAATTTCAATGGCAGCCGTCGGCCCAAAAGTAGTTTGGCCTCACCCGTAGTAGTGTGAGTACTGTTTCGATACTGGAAAAGAAATCTATTTATTACAAAATTCACATCGGTTGTACCTTCGCTATGGCCCTTCAAAATTGCTTTCTTCATGATTTCAACAGCGCTTTCGGCCTGACCGTTTGTTTGGGGGCAGTAGGGTGGTCCTGTTGAATGTGCGATGCCACACTCTTTCAGAAATTTTTGAAACTCGTCAGAGCAAAATGTTGGGGCATTTTCTGTACATATTTCCTTTGGTAATCCAAACCTTGCGAATGCGTTCCGTAAAATTCGTATCGTGACATAAGCGGTCATATTATTTACATCGCTACACTCGATGCATTTTGATGTTGCATCTTCTAAAACTAGAAAGTATTTGCTTATGAAAAGTCCGAAAAAATCAAGATGGAGCCTTGTCCAAACATCTTTAGGTCATTCCCAAACGGCTAAACTTGATTTTGGTGGAGAACTTGAAAATTTAGCACAAATTTCGCAAGAATTTGCGATGTTCTCTATATCTTTGTCAATGCCTGTCCACCAAAAGTAAGATCGAGCTAGCGCCTTCATTTTTACTATACCCATATGAGATAATATAATAATATATACAATATAATAAGATATAATAATAATATAATTTTGAAATTTTCCAGGAATAACGAAATCTGTATCCCCAAAGCAAAGAATCTTGCAACAATATTTTTCGCGAAAAATATTGTTGCATATTTGACTTCGTACATTTTGTTGGCAATCCATGAAAACGTAAAAATTTGTTTTACTCAAAATTGAGTCCTTTTGTGTGCCCCGTTTTATTTCGTTGAACTTTAGAGGAATATTTTGATTTGATACCAAATCTAAATATGAAATACTATCGTATTTTTCATGACAATGTAAATATGATATTTTTGCGATTCTTTCGCACTCATCACTAACTGGTGATCATGAAAAAAACCCTGGCTGATTATTTTCAGAATTAACAAAGTGTTCAAAGTCAAAAAATAATAGCACATGCTTCTTTTTCTCTCTGCCCATATTTTAATTCCGCTGAGTTTAGTAAACGTGACGCGAAAGTAATTGGCCTCTGTCTTTTATCTTCTTACACGTGACTAATCACGGCTGCTATGGCAAATTTACTAGCGTCAACTGTCAATTTTACTGTTTTATCGGGGTCAAAATGAGCAAGTACCCTGGGCGACACTAATATTTCCTTTATATTTTCAAAACTGTTCTGACACTTTTTTGACCAGTTCCATTCGGTGTTCTTTTTTAATAATTCATATAGAGGTTGCATCACGTCTGATGCATTCGGAATGCATCAGACGTGCCTTTTTAATGGAATGTCTCGTTTATTCAGACGTTCTCAAGTTTTCATCAATAATGTGCACAAGATACTTGACCCTGTCCTGAAAAAAAGAACATTTTTCTTTCTTTACCTTCAAACCACATTCATGGATTCTAGATAGAACTTTTTCTAAATTTGTTAAATGTTCTCTGTCGTTTCTGCCAGTAATTAGAATCATTCATACAGCACACCACACCCGACATATTAACGAAAATTTGCTCGATGATTTGTTGAAATATACTGGGCGTGCTTGTTATTCCGTATGGTAAACGCGTATACGAGAAAAAACCTTTATGTGTGGAAATGGTGACGAACTTTCTAGAATCTTCTGTTAACAGAACCTGCTGGTATGCCTCAGATAGGTCTATTTTAGAAATTTTTTTGCCTCCACGTAACTCCTAATAAAGATTGATGAATTTCCCGTTGAGAATTTAGTGTAATTTTGAAATCACCGCATATACGTAGTTTACCATTAGGTTTTAGAACAAGGACGATCGGTGTCCCCCATTCAGAAAATTCAACGGGCTCTAGGACTTTATTTTTTACTAATTTATCAATTTCCTCTTCTATTTTTGGTTTCATGGCAAAAGGAACGGGCCTTGCTTTATAAAATTTCGGTATCGCTCCGTCTTTTAACCTTAATTGAATTTTATGTTTGTTGAATGTACCCTGACGACCAACAAAAACCTTTTTATGTCGTTCAATCAAATCGGTCAAGCTTCTTACCTCAGATACAGAATCTTTACCGAGATTATCTGACATCTGGGTATAGTATATTCTGTTGACATCATCTACAATTTTCCTAAAGCCTAAGTTCAACTTATGTAATTCATTTCTGTCAATTAAAGGCGGACCCCATTTTTTATTACATAAATTTTTAAATTATAATGGTTTTGCTCATACGAAACATTCAACTGCAAATAACCTACTGGTTCAAATGAAACACCTAAGTAGTCTCGTAAAGCTAGATCGTTTTTATGTAGAGTTTTATCAAATAAATGTTTTTTATAAAGTTTCTCTGATATTTCCGTTTGACCAAAACCAGAATCAGCTTCAAAGCTGATAGGAACCTTATCAACTATCAACTGAACATAAAATGGTTTAATATTACGTTTTTCATCTAAAGATATACTACTTAAGTTGTACAGGTTTTGTTCACCCAAATCTTCTGTCAGAAAGTTGTGTACATATCGTCCTTGTCCTTGTAGCTTAGTTGAAGAAAAAACAGATGACCTTTGATATTACACTTGTGGCAGATGGAATTTTTGAAGTAACATTCGCTGCTTTTATGATTTGTCCTCCGACAAACACTACACTTCACTTTTTGAACTACATTTCCCCCAACGATTGATAGTCTGATGATTTACCCCGACTGGCTGAATTATCATGTTGTTGTTTATGTCGAAAATAATTTACTGGTTCAGACTTGATTTCTACTGCAGAAATTGTTATCGAAGAATACTCTTGAACCGCTCTTTCCTCAGCTAAGGCGATCTTTCTTTCCAAAGTAGAATTTGAGTCGGTGGGGTCTTCTTCGAAGCATCTTTCGCGAATTTGGTTTTCTCCTAGTCCAATGGTGAAAACATATCTGACTGTTTTCAACTCCATTCGAAAATCACAATTCGCTGCCAAAGCTTTTACCCTTGCCGACCATTCTGAAACTGTTTCGTTTTCCATTTTCCTTGCAGTGAAAAATTTGAATCTTTCAGAAAATATTGACTTCACTGGTGCGAAGAAATCCGACAGTTTTTTCTAATACTACATAAGCCTTGGTGTCCGGTAAATCCGGCGTACATAAATTTCGCAGTAGCAAATAAGTTTCATCGCTTAGTGAACACAAAAGAATTGCCTTCTTTTTATTTGCATCGTCAGTTGAATTCGCGATAAAAAATTGTTGTAAACGCTCACTAAAAACTGTATAGTTGGACACTTTGTAATTGATTTAACAATGTTGTATAGCGAATTTCGATCAGACATTTTTCCTTTGTTTTACTTCGGTTTCTCGAATCCTCATCGCCAATTGTTGTGTTTAGGGTTATAATCAAACAAGTGTTCAATGCTGCTCGTTTATTACTAACTAGCCATATATTCGGTCTGCGATACATTCAGGCCCGAGAGCCTTTTTTTACCTAACGAAGTGCAGGAGCATACTCTAAAGTTTTCCCTAATACACTACAGTAAGTAAATTTGTCGACTTCTATAGTTGTTAGCCGGAATCTTTTTTTTTTCTATTTATTTTACAAATCAAGTTATCTAGAAATGTTACGATCCACTACCGTTTTTAACGTCATAAAAGGCAGCGATTTTTTTGTGTAACAGTTGCTTAAGTTTAGTACAGATTTTACTCTGGCGATCTGCAAGTTGTCAACTGTCAGATTGATATCGCGCAAAATATCCGACTATGTTCCCGAGACTGAATGCTCATTGTTCTTGGGATAAATGGTCACCGCAGGTTGTATCAGTTCAGAATACATTTAATTTTATATTCGATTTCAGTTAAGTTAATTTTTGGTGGGATGAAGAAATTGGTCTTTATGTGGAGCGTAGGTAGATAAAAATCACTTTTTCAGGTATATATCCATCGCAGTTATTTGTCCACCTATCATCCGAATACTGGGTCGTAAATTGTCCGTGCCGCTAACCTTGGAATTCTAGCCACAGCTCATTCAACTCGTAT
>WOGQ01000189.1:0-22825 GCA_015342025.1 Leptinotarsa tumamoca | reverse complement strand
GTCGATATTCAATTGGACGTACAAGGAAGTATTGTCATCTAATTGTCACATAAATTGCTTCGTGTTCAACAAGTAGAAATCGTAATAGACCTTAAGTCAGAATAATTCCGACTCTTCTGAACAATTATTGAAATGAAGAAAACGCCTCCTATGGGATCGACAGAACCATTGAATATGAACGATAAATGAGGCTTTCCAAGGCGGTCACTTGTAAAAATAAGTTCCGACATCGACCTTTTTTCTGCCACTGCAGCTTTCACAGCAAGACAAAGTAGGTGTAACCATTCAGAGCGAAACGTAGCTAACTGTTGTTGAATCATAAATGAAATAGTGAGATATATTACAGGCGAAATGAAATCAAATTCAAATGAATGTCAGCAGAGTAAATAGGAATTACTTTCGAGTATAATTGAGAAATATAGAGGAACTTTTCAAGGATATATTTTGTCGTTAACAATCAGTCATCAGTCAGTATTTCCAGTTATTGTAAAAGAATAATGAAGACAATGATCTAACATTCAAAAGATTGGCCATATGACAAGAGACCTCGAGTCCCAGAACTTATTACGAATTAGGAATAAAACAATTATCACACCGAAATTATTGGAAAATGTCACGAAATTTGACAGATTGAAAGCATAGATGAAATAAATTTAGTGCAACCAAAAAAAAAATTACTGAGTTCGAGGTTACAAAGTGGAAAATTATGAAAAATTGAATTGAGCTTGTAGATAACATTTTTCTATCAATAACTGAAAACCTGTAATTGCTCATTTTCAGGATATGAATCCCATTATTTCCCAAAATATGGCTGACCGATAGTTATCACGCTATTCTCTGTATAACCTTCTATCGTATGCCACCCATATTTGGAATAACTCAATCGAGAAACATGAAGAACTTGATATATTTCTAAGGCCTTTGACCGTGTGAGGCATGAGGGTTTGCTGACCAATCTTCGACGCTATGGCTTGTCGAATCATTTTTGTGTATGGCTCTCCAGCTTCCTGAAAGACCGTTCATCATCAATGCTCGTTTTAATCAAGAATTCATATTTTGTTTTGTATATCAACGACCTTTTGGAAAAAATCAAGCATCCAATATATTGCTTTGCTGACGACAGCATACTTATCTCGGCATTCCATTTGGATTCGAGGACATGTGCTGAGGATGCATATCTTCACCGGTAGCAGGAGGTTACATATCTTAATGATAATCTAGAGTTGATTTCGAAAAGGAGTGGAAATAACCAGGTTGAATTCAATGTCAAGAAAACCCAAGCATCGTTTCATCCCAAAAGATAAATGTTTTCGAACCAGTTAAAATAATGTCAGGACAGACAATTTCGATTTCTGCTTCGATGAATTGGGGGTTGAAATGGACACCTTTATGTCTTGGCACAACAATGTCGCTGAAATTGCAGAAGCTGCTTCTCAAAAGCTTGGAACACTGTTCTGAACCAGAGAACTGTACACACCTCAGCAAGTTTTGATGCTTTATAAAGCTCAGATCAGACCTTCTTTTAAGTATTGTTCTCATTTATGGAGCTCCGCCCCGAAACATACCCTGAAACTGCTGTATTTCATCCAGGAAACAGCCATCCGCCTGGTTGGACACTCGAACAGCACTTGCAACCTTGATAGTCTGGAACATCGAAGACAGGTTGGAGATTTGTCTCTCTTCTATAGATACTTTCACGGGAGGTGTTCAAGTGACTTGGCACATTGTAGTCCACCAAGAGCGGTACAGATCAGAAATATGCAACGGACTGTGGCTGCTCATCGTTTTCAGGTTCAACTCAGTACACCTAAAACTTCACTGCTTAAAAACTCTTTCATTTGGAGAATGGCGTTTATGTGGAATAAACTTCCTGATAACGTTTTTCCAAATGGATTCAATCTCTAGCGATTAAAATCCAATGGGAATCGCTACTTTCGCACAGGCACCGCTCTAAGAGCACCTTAAGGATTTTCCTGTAGAGCTTGTGTTTTGTCCTTACAAAAATCGGCTTTTGTGACTTTTGACCAGAGATTTTAAAACTTGCGTACACAACTTTTGGCATGTCAAAATACAAGCTTTTACGAGTTTATAGCTGGGTATTCCAAATTCCGAGATACCAAGATACTAAGATGACTGGGCCACAAGTATAATGTTTTCAGCATTATACTTGTGACGACCATATTTAAGCTCTCAAAATCGTCGAATACGAACAGTTAGCACTCGTCGAAAACCCACAGGTAATGACGCAATCGGTCAAGAATCTACCGAGCAAACTACAAGCGGAGGCGGCCACCAATCCCCGCAACCAATACCAATAAAGGGATCAAGAAAACAAACATCGAAATAATCAAGGAGAACCCGTTGTTATCACACAGTTAGTTGTTTTGAAGATATGTTAATACGGAGACAGTTTGGATAGGTATTTATGAAACTGGTCATGAAAATACTAAATTACCTACTCAAATTATTTTCTTCAGATATTATTTTATGAATAAAAATATGAAGACTTCTGTTTTTTTGTTTTTCAAAGGAAGGAAGAAAGCAATTATTTATTTGCGGCTTTGCCTATTTGTACAAAAAAATTAACAAATTCACACATATGTACTATAACTATCAGCTAGACGTAACGAAAAAATGAAAAAAGAAAGGCAGAAATAAGCCAATCAATTACAATCTTTCCACGGTCTTTTTAAACGATTACAAAGAAGAATTAGAAAGTTCTAAATACACATTGTAACTCTTTGCAAGTCCAAGTCCAAGGCCATAGTTGGTATGATGAAAGGGTACTGTATTTCTTGTTTTCTTTAGATTCACATTCAAAGTTATACGTTCAACAAGTTCCGGGGAATTACTGATACTACCATTGATTATTTTGTGAATTAGTGTAAGATCTGATTCAAATCTGCTATGAACCAGAGTATTCAAGTTAAGAATATATTAGGTTGAGTAGAAGAACATTAGGTTAGTGGAAGTTTAGCAGTTATTTGCATAGCTGCAATAATTGAACTTCGCCTTTTGCAACTGTGAAAAAAAATTGGTGGTTGTTTATTATTATTATTGTTTATTCACCGACGTTTGCGCTAGTTAGGCCCTATCTTCCATTCTTAACAGAGTGGTCTAGATAGAGTCTGCGAAGTTCTAAGAGAAAATCTCGATATTTCATCCATTTCTCCTCCTCTTTTCGAACGATATTCTTCTCGCCAGGAGCTGAGAAATCCACGACAAGTGTCGTCTTGCTCTGGTGGTTATTATTATTTCTTTTACCATAGTATGCGCTGGTCAGGCCCTATCTCCCGAAGCCCCGATACATTCGGGAGGACGCACCAGCATTATCAACCAACGACCACTTCCCACACCGTGGGGTAAGTGATCATTGGGTCCGAGAATCATGTGCTCTGAACAAGCACAGTGAGTCAAGAATGACAGCTCTACATCTGCAGCCAATGCTGCTACAGCACAATCATTGCCTGAAAAATCAAAGTTCAGGTACGAAAACGTTCATCATTTGTTTTCATAACTTTTGGCTTATTGTCAAATTCTCTACCTTGTGGAGCATGTACTCTATATTGAGAAGTTGAGTGAAGAAAAATGTAAACATAGCCACTTTTCCAAAGGTTATCGCATTTCTTAAATGGAAGAATGTTGGTTAAATAGTAAATAAATCAGAAGTCTTCAATAGCGAGCAGATCAATATATTCATTAGGGAAGTAAATACTGAAACAAATCTAATGAGCATCAGCAATTTTAACAAAATATTACGATTGTATGATCAGCATAATTTACTTTATTTTCAGGTAGCAACAATTATTGGGTTAGGCGTTGCATGAAGAAGGGAAAAACTAACCAAAATGTCAATTGATCTAATAAACGACAAGGAAGACATGTTGCTTGTGAAAGTACAATATTCCAAAACCCTTTTTTTTTTGTACCTTGGGAGCTGTCTGACTTGTCCATTCAGTCCAAGTCTCCATAAAACACTGCAACCTCTTGGGCTTATCTTCTCATGACACCCATTCCATCAGTCTCGTTCCCTGTACTAGTTTGTACAGGTTCCGTATTGGATGTTCGTCATATTCTTCTGGGCGTAATTTTGTACGTCCAATTCGCCTGCCTCCTGTGGTTCAGTGCCTCACAATCGCATAAGATGTGTAGAGCTGTTTCTATCCCTTCGTTGCGTAATCTGCAGCTGAGGTCTCCGTCGTACAGCCCCATTTCATTCAGGGTCACAGATCATTATTAAATTATGTTTTAATCAATTTACTTCAGAACTGAAATGAAGAACCTCATTTTTTAGCATTGTATCGTTTTCGAATATTTACCGAAGTATGGGAATTTTACTTTCCTCAACTAAAGAGAACCTATAATATTCAAATTTCATTTCTAACGAAAGTCCAGTGATGCTGGGGAATGAAGTCAGCTGAAAAGAATACAAACAAAACGAAAGTACATGAAAAAATAATTTTATTTCTGTAAATGGTATAACAAAATGAGGTGTGGAATATAAAAAAATATACAAAAATAATTTTCATAAAAATCAAGAAGCAGGTATTTAACAGGGCTTAAACTTAACGGAAGCTGAATGACATATATTCGAGTTTCTTTCTGATTAAAAGTAATGGTTATAGGAAGTCATATATTTAATTGAAAACATGCAAATTAACTGAAAACTTACAATTATATCGCAATTCTCCATCATCTCATAAAATGTCTCGGATCATTATTGAACAATGAAAATATGATTTATTCAATTTCAGTAAATTTATTTTGTTTCGCGCATACATAAATCATGTTTAACAATAATTTTGAGAATATGACAGTTGGAGAATGGTTACAGTTGCAAGAGAACAGTTATGGACGGCATCGATATGAGAATGAAATAGAGTTAGTTTAATTACATAAAATATTCATGCGGTGATAGATGGCTTGAAATCTAAAATGGAACTATTATCATTGAACTTGATAATCTTCATAAAAATCTTATTTTTTCTCATGAAAAAAGGATAGATTGTAAATATATTTTGATATGAAAAATCTCTAAAAAAAAATGCTAGAGATTTTGATACTAATAATAATCATCATAAATGAATGAATTGATGGATGTAGCTGTTACTAGGTGGTATGAGATCATCAACATTCTATAACCTGACCATCACAGACTCCCAAGTGATTCGTTCCTGCCAACAGTCATAAATTAGCAACCTACAATTTGATGTTACACAGAGCATGCTCAGCGAATGTCCATCAGAACAGTCATTTGAATACTATGTTCCATTCTCAAAAATAAACAAGATACTTCCAATTCATAATTTAATTGTTAACGTGTTTGATATATTTTCTGTCATCTCCAAGTTCTAACTAACATGAGTTTGAACGTTATATTTGAAATGTGAAATTTCATTGATGCCTTTACGAATGAATTGTTTAAAAATGTACCGTTGAACAGATCCAAAAAGATATTTGACATCTCACACTGCAGCTATTAAAGTTATTGAATGGAGCATATTCTAAATTGACCCTCAATAAATCAAAGCTAGAATAGTATATCTACAAAATACCCTTTTACCATTTTTTTCCCACAAATTTTGAATCTACTATTGAATCTGATGAATTGGTTCGCATGCCATTTGGCCTACACATGCCCCATCGACTTTACAACTAGTTATGGATGCTACATCTAGTACATGCCACTATACGTCATCGAAGTGCTTGAAGGTCGACAATTTCGGCCGGTGTCGACAATGACACAAACACCGACACTCACCTCTAGGGGTGTTCAAAATGTCGGGTTGTCGACGAGGATCGGGCGGGGACATAGTGGCCTGCGGTGAAGGCAGAGGAGCGCAATCGGAGGCCGGCTTCAACGTGTAGGCTACCACGTAACGGTTGTCGCCGGTGTTGATTTCCAGCATGGAACCCTGTCTGGATTTTGAGGCTTGTTTGGAAGCATCTGTGGAAAAAAAGGAAATATCACTGACAGGTATAATTACATAACCAGGTATAATCGAGTTGAAAATTCAATTTTGTTTCAGTCTCATTTTCATAAAATAATATTAGGCAGTTGGTCTCCAGAATTATAAATCCTCTGAACGTGACAATTTTTTTTATATCTTCATATCTTCATCATAGCAACGTTTGATGTTTTTCCAAAGGACGTGGAGAATTCTAAAAATTTACTTGTACGATTAGTTATGACATCAGTTGACATCATTTATTGAAAATTCACTACAAAGATCATATTGAAGAATCTAATTAATTAGCAACTAGATAATGAAGTGATTTATTGGTAAAATAAAATTTATATAAATTCATGGATGTAGCCGTTACTACGGGGTAGGAAATCATAATAAGAGAAATGAAACGTTCTATATTTTTTACCACTTTTATTTGTAACTAACGTTACTGCGGTTTCGTCCTATATGAACATTTTCAAACTTATACAATAAACTCTTTATACAATAAGGAGTTCATTATATATATATTATTGTATAAGTTTGAAAATGGCCGTATAGGACGCAACTGCAGTAACGTTAGTTACAAATGAAAGTGGTAAAAAAAACATACAAAGTTTCATTTCTCTTTTCTTCATTGAAATTTATATATTGATCTCTCTTTTCAAATCGGTTAGGAATAGATCAAAACAACTTCTGAAACTTTCATTGTATTTAGAGAGATAAAAAAATTGTTTGTCAAAAAATCTCAAAATCTAGCTACTTTGTTGGTTAGGTTAGGTTAGTTTTGGTTAGGTTAGGTTAGGGGCACAAGTTTCATATATGAGGGGGGACCAGTTTGAAGAGGACAAAAGTCAATAAATATTTTTCGACAAAAATAAAAATTCACCCTATTTTTTTAACAAACCTCGTATATTATCAACAACAGTGGTTTTACTTCAGAATCTTGTAGTATATCTACTGTATAATTTTGAAATTCAAACTCAATTTATCTTATTCAATGTCATCTATCCCCGGACGAAGACAAAAAAAAATGTTTCCTGATTGATTCGACTGTTACTTGAAGAAAATCCATAGTAATTTCATAAACTACACACACAAAAGTTCGTGGAGATCAAATCATAATGTGCAGTTTATGAAAAGACAAAAGATCAACTATGATCAAAAAAATTACAAGAGTTCACATTGCTGGGTCAAAACTTTCATTAATATTGAAGAGATATTTTTTTGACAATGGATTTCGAAAAATCTCTTTGAAAGCCAAACTGTTTTTTGTAAATGGTTCATGAATATCAGAAACTTAAATAACTGAATTTGAAGCCTTGAATTTCATCTGTTTTGTCGAACTGAATTTACTATCAATTTTTCGTAATTGTATTCAAAATTACAACGGATGGTCCAGGTAAACAATTTTCGAGGATTTTTGTTACCTGATTTGTGAATGGATTTTATTTATTCAATTTTCAATGTTTCTGAATAAATACTTGCCTACATAACAACAAAGCAAACTTTTTCGGCCCCCCGAGATTAATTGTTGGGAAAGAACGGTTTAGGCTTTCCACTTTTCCAGCTTCATACAAGAAAGTGTAGGAATCTTTCAAAGAAAGGAAGAGAAACGATTGAATTCAAAATAAACTTTTTATAAAATTGTATGATTGAAATTGTTTTTCTTCCTTTCTCTGGAAGATTACCAGTTTTTTGTAAACCTTCCTTTCCCAACATTTTTTATATAACTCAATTGCAATACAAGAAACTGAAAATTAACTTACAATCAAAAATTATTATTTTACCTTTATGTTTTTCAGTCATCCTATCGGTGCGATAAGTAGCTTCCTTGAGCTGACTATGATACTCTGTCAAAGAGTTCATTTGTTGCTCAAAAAAGTCATTAACATCTCTAACAGTCGCGTTCAAGTAATACTGATCGGTAGTGGTTCCGACAGATTTGAACAATCCTCCCAGCTGTTGCAGTTTTCCTTTTGGACGGGCACACAGATCTTGATCGTATTCTAGGAAAACATGTAGGTGCGAATCTTCACGAAAAATTGAGTGACTCGCGAGTCTGGTGAGGAAAACTTCGTGCATGGCAACAGTTTTCTTAAATGTCGCTAAATATTCACTGAAATATATACGAAAACCGTACTAGTACTATTATTCTCTGTATGATCTTTTTGAGAATCAAACTGCAAAGAACTACTCACGCCTCCAATTCTTGCTTCATTTTAGTGAACTCTTCTTTAGTCATAGTTCCCTCGCCTTCTCCCAGTCGCTGCAGTTTTTCCCGAGAGGCATCAAAATTTGGTCGGGGTGGTGGAGGAGGTATCTATTATGTTTATTTATGATATATATGCCCAGTGAAAACAACCAACTTTTCATACTCACAATATACCCAGCGTACTTAGCCTCCTCCTCATAACGATCATGAAGCCAAATGAATTCTTCGTGCTGACGAACTACCAAAAACTCTGGTTTTTGGAAATTCTTCATTGTTGTCCGGGTATGAACTGTAAACTTGACTTTATCTTTTTCGCTCAAAGCATCAGATATATCCACCATAAGTGAATTATCTGTTAGAGGGATAGTATTCCCTTCTTCTGCACATCTGTCAGTCTGAAATTAAAGGTAATTGCATGATTTTCTTATCAAGTTTACGCCCCTTGTATTGATAATACAATACAAAAATACATTATTTTGGGCAAAGTTACAAAACAGGTGATCATACCATTGTGATCGAACTACTGAAAGTTAATTATTCATAAACTGATAAGAAAACTAGAAAAAATAAACTATGAAAAACAGTACACAGCTACAATTAAACGAATTTTCAACATTGACAGTACACAGATCTCAACAAACAATTCAACTTCTTCTTTCATTTCTTTTGGAACGTCACTGTCACTTCGACATAACTGTCAATCACATAATAGGCACGAGCGTTGAAATTTTTTGAAACCTATTAATGTTGAATGATATTAATTCAAATTCCAATAAAAATATTTTCAAAAAGAGATGATACAATAGGTCAGAGACAAAAATACAACCGCTCCAGTTGCAAGTAACACGTATCAACTTAGGTCATATTTTAAAATTGGTTGATGAATTATTAACTTTTTATTTTGTTACCATTAATTGATGACAGAATCTGCGATAACGGTCGATAAATTTATGAACTCACTCCTCTAAGCGAAATAAATGGAAATCAATTAACTCATTTCATATAAGAAAATTATTATTTCGAAATAAAATCTCTAAACATTCATTTTTCCCAAAAATACCTACTTCCCCAAATAGTACCACGCTTCATATGGAATTATATCTGACAGCCGTTAATGCAATATACTTCACTGAGATTAATCTTGCAGATGTTTCTCGTTCATCCAGCAGCAAGATTATGCTGAAATCATTCCTACAGACCGGTTTCGAGGTAATATTTCTCATTGGTACAGGAAAGATCAGCCCCAAAAAGTAGTGTGCTTGGAACTCGATTGATTTCAACGCTGTTCCACTGCATATATGAAATCTCCATCTAAGAGTAAGATTGTTGATTAGTAACAGCTCTATCTCGCCAACAAAGCATCAAGCGGTAAAAAACATCCCATGTATCAATTCTTCAACAGAAATCAAAGTAAGTTCGAATTGTGTATCGAGGAGAGATTATCAGGAATATCAGAAACGATTCATTGCCAAAATAATGAATTCGAAATGACACGTTACCGGTATTATAGTCATATTTGCCACCCAAGGCATCTATCTCTTTTTAGAATGTGAGGTCAATGGTCTCTTTCTAATGACCAATCCAACTTGTCATTAATACGAAAACTCCAAGATTCAGTAAGAGAAAGTGTGGTTAAGTATATTTGTATGAAATTTGAAAACTTTATTTAAATGAAGTTTCTATCCAATGCACTCAATAATATCATATGTAATATCAAAAGTGCTAGGGTGTGCTCAACATTTCATCCAAAACCTCCATGGAATGTACTATTTTTTGGAACAGACGAATTTTCCTTATGTAGTTTGAAAGCTCTAAACTCCGAAAGGTGAGGCATTTATCATTGAGGATTGATTATGAAAAACTGGTGGTCACCATAATTTCATAGTGTTTTCTTTCAAGTGTGCGAGGTGTTTTAGTAAATGAATTGGAAATTGCTAGTCTCTCTCAAGGAAGTCACAATACCGTGTGGAACTATGCAAAAAAAGAGAATATGTTGGTTCACAATTGGCCAGTTTCTATAGAGAATGGATCTTTCCACTTGGGGGTCGTGGTATCTTTCGGAAAGTTAATTCCCGAATCAATTATTAATAAGTTTCCTTTGTGAGTATGTATCCTCCGATTTCATTGGTTTACTAAAACTGTTAACATATTCATTCATTATTCTTTAGTGGCATATTGAACGTCCATGCAAGTTTGCTTCCCAGATGGAGAGGCGCGGCCCCGATAATCTACACTTTAGCAAAAGGAGATTCAGAAACTGGAATTACAATAATGCGGATAAAGCCCAATAAGTTTGATGTCGGGGAAATTGTAGCACAAGAAAGGGTGCCAGTACCAAAAAATATGTTCATGCCAGAATTACGACAGAGGCTAGGACAATTGGGTGCAGAATGTTTAGTGAAAACTTTGAGAAACCTTCCAGAATCACTGGAAAACGCCAGGCCACAATCAAATGAGAAAGTCACTTTAGGTGAGATGATTTTTGGGAAAAAAATATTTACCACTAGGCTAACAATATTTTGAATAGCTATTTTTCCATAAGACTTGAGTTGTGACGATTTAAATTTTTACAGCACCGAAAATCACACCTGATTTCGCCACAATTGACTGGATGAATATGCAATCTAGTGATGTTTACAATTTATATAGAGCTTTACACGGCTTTCTCTCACCAACTACCAGCTGGAAAGGCATACCAGTCAAACTGCATGATATAGAAGAGTGTAATGAATCTATAACTCATGCCAATGAAGAACTCATTGGAGTTGGTTATGTGAAATATGATAAAAGAACTAAAGCATTGAGGATAATCTGTTCAAATAGAACTTGTATCAGTGTTGGTAAAATAAGTGTTTTTGGTAAGAAAGTAATGAGTGCATCTGATTTCAATAACGGATATTTGAAAAAAGTTTTTCCATCGGATAGATACTTCAGATGAATAAATATACACATAAGGAATGCCAGCAAACCCTGCAGACATTTTCTTCAACAGAATCTTCAACAAAGGACTTTTTCAGTTGATCTCTCTGTTTTTCAGGTTGCATTTTTTACTAACGTTATCTTCACGTCCATAAGAAAATGAAAGATTCAATAGCTGTGCTTATACTTCAAAGAGGAATATTAAATTTTCAAAATATATAACAAAGTTTTGATTAATATCAAATGAAAGATTTTCATAAATATTTGTACCTGTTGAATTTAGGTAATGGAAAATAAATAATAAACTTTCCTGTGTGTTTATATATTCATCTTCGTCAAATGCAGATCAATCTATATTATATGGTACCTTGCTTTTTCAAAATGAATAAATACTTGTACCATGTTTTCATCCACTGGAAGGACCTGCCTTAGTGTGTAGTACATGTACTATCAATTTATGCTTTCAAAAATACTAAGGACAATTATTGGGTTTATGAAAAGTGTTCTTCACTTTTGGTTTTTGAGAGGTTTTTGGTCTATTTAAGTGGAATCTATTCTTACTGCAAAGTTTTGGGAACATGTTCATCAAATAATATAAATAGAGGCTATCCTTCAACTGTACAAGGGAAAGTATGATTTAAATTTGGAGCCAATGTTTTTCTGGGACTGAGTTCGCTGAATATGACTATCTTGAAGAAAATCTTTGGTTGATATATTTATATTTTCCCTGTAGTTGTGTTGGGTACTCTTCCAATGAGTTAATTTCCCTGTTTAATTGATCTTGTGATTAATTAAAGCAGCCATAGAAACTTTGAACAAATAATGGGAAAAATTGATTGAACATTCTAACTTAGTGATGAAAAATCAGAATTTATTTGACTTCGTGTGGAAATACTTATATTAATAAATGAAAAATGAGAAATAAACATTCCTAGGATGTTTTGTTACTCATTTTTCATGATGGTCTCCTACTCGGTAGTAATGTAATCCATCCGTCCATCAATTTACTGTAAGTAAATGATTACAGCAAAATAACAAGGATTTTTTCATGGGAAAAGAGACAAAATTTGATCATGAACTCGTTTTTGAAAGACCTGCTTTTGAAGTTTTACTCACGTGTCTACACTCTGGATCACTGAATAGGGCTTGATATCTGTCTGGTGTTGAGTTTCTCCTGGGCCTTCTCAATCTAGACATCTCACAAATTTACCACAATAATGGGTCACTTATTCAATTTATTTTCTTTCATGTATTTACTCATGTAGAGGTACTGTTTCTGTTCAAAATTCGGATTTTTTTCCATTTCTGTTTTTGTGCACCCATAAAAAAGTTCAAAATTTGAAGTTTTGATCTCGGACATCAAAATTTGAAGCCGCCAATCACTGTCCTTTAAATTTCCTGTGTTGCCAAAGTACAACTCTTCACACTCAACAACCTAACGTTCGGTAAATGTCAGAGGGTTTCAGGTGTGTTCTGGGGGTCGGGAAACTTTCACCGATAAGGGCGCTAGTGTGTTCAACAAATGGTGTCATTAAACGGTAATTAGATACTCGAACATAACACGTTTTGTCTTCAAATCATTCTTTTGTGAAAATTCTATGTACGGTATATTTCACAACTATCAAATAAAATACTTAATTATTAATTAACAGAGAAGTGAAAGATTCTTACTATACATTGCGTGGTAACCTTCCAAAGGCAATACTAGGGTGACTGGGGTACCTCTGAAAGATTTTTCTTTATCCACTGTAGAAGCGACAAAACGCCATCGAATCAATCGACTCCGAGTAAGGAGTCACAAAAATATTCAAGAAATAGAAAAGACCAAGTACAGATAAGGTGATAATATTTTCAACAACAAATTCGTGATTGTGTGTATGGGCAAATTTCAGATATTTGAATTTGCACATTAATCAGAAATCAATAAAACACAAATACCACTATTCTAAAGAATAGATCAACCCAGTGTGGTTCGTTCTCCATCGACTTTTAAAAGTTAGACAATGGGCTTTTCAAAGCTGGTACATCAGTTGGATCGTCTAGAAGAAAACCTGACTAGATTGGTCAACTCGAGTTGGATTTTTCTCACTTGAGCTTGCGATGGTGGGACGATAATTGTCAATGTCAAACTATACACTTGTAGATTTTAGGTTATGATAAGCGGTTTCCACTGTTGCCAGTTGTTGTTTGTTTTTCCAGTATTTATTTGAAAAAATGTCGGAACCTAATTTGAATTGTACAATGTGAATTTCAAAGAAATTGAATAGCTCATTACTTATGGCGCTACCTTGTATAATTACGTATGATGTTTGAGAGAGATTCAAGAAGTAGTAGTGGCTGGTATTTTGTACCAGGAAATTCCGGTTTTTGAAATGCTCCAATTAAAATTTATATTTAGTCTATTAGCTTCGAATTATTACTGTAAGGTAACACAGCAACAAGCATGAATAGAACATACCAACTGTATAAAATGAAATCACTTTCACCACAGCAGAACAAACTATTGTTTTTCAACAAACCTTTCACTAGCCAAGCAAGCAACATCATGAGATTACTAGAGATGATAGAACTAGCTGAAGAAGTAACTTTGTAAATTCAGCGATGTCTACAGTGTGTATTTAAGTCATGTGATCATATAATTTTTTGAAAACATGTACATATGATTAAGAAACAACTACTAAATAAATATAAACGATATGAATATTGTTTTTGTTATGAAACATAAAATTCTCTCTTGAGACTGTTGAAGTCTGTTACATCATGGTGTTTCTTCATATGATCCTTCAAGTAATACTTTCTGATGAACCCCTTGCCACAGTAGGCGCACTTGTGGGGTCTTTCTTCAGTGTGTATCATCATGTGGTAATTCAAATGTAATGGCCTCAAGAACTCTTTGTCACAGACATTACAAACGTGAGGTTTGATTCCTCCGTGGACTGCTTCGTGTCTCTGTAGATCCACCTTTTTTATGAATGCCTTTTCACATTGCCCGCAAGCGAAAGGCCTTTCACCTAAAATACAGTAAATGCTATATCAGATTAAATTTGTAATGACCAGGACTATGTTCAGGTGGAAACATCATTACCTGTATGTCGTTTTCGATGATTATCCAAGTGACACTGGATTGCGAAAGATTTATCGCACATGTCACAGTGATAGTTTTTCTCTTTGGTGTGAGTTCTGGTATGGTAAGTTAATCCAGTTGGATGTGTGAACGATTTTCCACATATCGTACATAGATACGGTTTCACCCCACTATGAATTCGGAAGTGAAGATTGAGATTATTTGAAGAGGGAAATTTTTTATGGCAGACACGGCATTCATATTTTTTTTCCCCAGTGTGTACGCGATTATGCCTGTTCAAACAACCTTTGGAATTGAAGCCTTTCCCGCATACTGGACACAAGAAGTGGCCTTTATGTAAATGACGTTTTTCATGTACCGATAGAATATATTTTGATTTGAACATTTTGTTGCAAGTACTGCAGAAATAGGAGTTTATTTGTTCGGTCGTTTCCACAGTGTCTGATTCTTTTTTCGCTTTTTTGTGGGTTATTTTCAAGTGACGATTCAGCCCACATTTTGCAACAAATTTCTCAGTACATAAATCACACGAAAAACGCCCTAATGTATAGCACTTTTTGTGTACCCTCAAACTGTTACGCGTTTTGAAAGATTTTCCACACTCCTCACAGGGGAAAAAGCTGTTGGTGTTTTCGTCTGCTTTATCAGTTGAAGTACTCCTTTTGTCAGGTGTTGATGCTTTATCACATTCATGAGATTCCTTCTTTATATCATTTCCACCGTAATCAATATCGGATGAATCTCTGTCTGTGCAGTCTTTAACTTGGGGTTCACTTTTGACTTTCAAATACTGCTCAAGTAAACCATTGGAATTATCACATTGAATTTTGAATTTGTAAAAATTGGTAACTTTGTCCAGACAATTTACACATATTAGATCTGGAAATCGCTCGTTTAGCTGAAAAAGAATATTTCCATTTGTGATTTAGGAGGGTTTACCAAGAAACATTAAAATTAAAGATTTACCTCTATGAAAGTGAAAATATTCAACAATTTCATCACTGACATAGAATTACTTCCAACAGTTATGTCAGTTTCATTTATTTTACTTAACGTTACACTTTCAGTAACACAAGTTCTACATATATTGTTCATATTGTAAATAATTTTATAATTATTTATTTGTTTTGATCATTCCAATTTTTGAATACAATTTTAAATGACTGCTTCTTCTCCTCTGATTGGCCTCGGCTGGAAGTGCATATCGAGCAGTTCATTGCAGTAAGTGGGCGATGCAAAACTCAGGGAAACTAAAAGTATTCAATTATGTATGTATGGTCTCACTGAATTTGAACCTTTGGTTTTTTTAGTCACTATGAAGAGTAGGCTGCCACATTTGTGTTAAAGAATATTCACATTGAATAAATAAAATAACAAATATTTGACTTTTTGAGATCGCATGATGTTTCCTATGGCAACAATTTAAGTTTTCCTTGTGTCTGACATTCGAATTATAAGATTCTTATTCTAATCTTATTCTAATTTCATAATGGGTACTGAGAAAGTATATCTCGAATTATAAGTCAAAACATTAACCTTTCCCAAAGTCTACACAGTCAAATCTACCTGCCAGAAAACAATTACTTCTCTGGCTGATACTACGACGGACAGTAAATTACATCTGACAGCTACTTGTTCAAGTTTCCAAAGACTACAGATGCTTTTCATTACACTGGAATGAATAAAATAAGTTCATTACGTTTAATGTAGTTCGTGTCAATTGGTACCTGTCAAATATATTCTCCGGTGATTGACTTTAGCTCAGCCATGAATAATATATACTATGCATTATAGATATCGTTGAGTAATGCAGCTGCCACAATGACAGAACTACCGCTCACTATCATTGACAATTGACCTTTCAAGTCAACTATGTCGTGAATAACAGAATGAACATTCCCTCAAAATGTCCGAAAGTACTCCTTATACACAAACACCCATTCTCAGATCCGCAAGGACCAGCATAACGCCTGGACTGAGTTTGAGATCGGCTGGAAAGACAAGATCCATTATTTTACCGACCAATGAAGATGATTTGGTGGAGCATTATATAGTTATCCCTCCAGACGGAGGCTGGGGTTGGGTAATTGTCTTCATAGCGTTCATCTGTAACTTCCTCATCGATGGAACGACGTATACCTTCGGAATATTTCTCAACGACATCAGCGAGAGTTTTGAAGTACACCCGACAAAAGTTGCTTTGGTCAATTCTCTCATGAGTGGATTCTACTATGTTATAGGTACGTGCTTCAGTCTATTACTATTATGATTTTGGGTTACATAAATGAATAATTTCACTCTGATATGAATTCGATTTAAAAATAAAACATGCAAGGGCTTGAGGAACGAATGTTTCCCCCTCTTGCAGTCATAACAACTTGCAAATGACGAGGTATGCTTTAGTTAAGATTTTGGATTATATTCTGAGGTAGATTTTCCCATTCTTGTACCCGTATGTTACCAGAATGCTCCCTAGAATTTTTGGGAACTGGCTCATGTCTCTGTAAACTGTGCGCAGGCCAAACAGATCGCATGAGTTGAACCTCGTCAAAATACTGAGCAACAATCCGAGCGGTGTGGGGCAGTGCCTTATGGCACTGCTACAGTGCTACAGTGGGCAGTGCTACAACTGAATCGCCACCAAATGGAAGTCACTTGATATGCTTCCTCATGCTATAACTGATCCGCCACCAAATGGAAGTCGCTCGGCAATACACGCTTGAGCATATCTATCGCCTGGTTGTTTCCATACTCGTGTATATCTGAATCCGTGAGGTAGAATCGCGATTCATCGGAAAACAATACATGTCTCCAATCCGTCACTGTCCAGCCAAGTGTTCTCGTGGAAGATTCCATCTTGCAGTCCAGTGCTCACGGGAAAGTGGTGGTCCAGTAGGAGTAGTTCGAGAAGATAATCCAGCAGCTCGGAGTCGTCTCCTAACTGTCCACTCACTTTCGTTTACATTTATGACTTCTTACAGATGACATCGAAGGGAAACTGCCACAACTGTTTGGTTTTTCAAAGCACTAGATACGAGAAAGCAGCTATTTCTAGCTGTTGTACCTGACTCACTCTAAATCAGTTCTTCGAGTTAGCAGACCAGTTTCGTTGCACACTCGAGAGTTTTCCAAAGCCGCCAAAATTCTTGTCACAAAAAAGGCAATTGACAAATAAAACCATGGAAAAAATTATACTGATAGCGGTTTTTAGGAAATCAGCACTGTAGTACATTATGGTACATCCAAAATAATTCAAACAAAAACATAAATTTCCAAGATAACTTCAACTCATGAGGTGGCACTAACTCCATGCCCGGTAATGTATTTGGAACTTACTACTTCGGTCATCGGAAGTGCAAATCAATGTACATAACAGAATATAAATCTTAATAATGAAAGATATAAATTCGATATCTGGGATTCACATGGTTTTTGGTGGGTGTCGGTTATCAACTTGTTACGTTTCTAGAACTCCTATCAATTTATTTACTACTAACCTGTCTCTAATTTAGTAGGAGCTCCATACATAATGAATATTTCTTGAAATTTCAAATTATCAAAATTCTTATATCTTGTTGTTCACCTATTGATTTACAATTTGTCTTATTTCACTAAGTGCCTACTCTTCCCAATCCGCGGCTTGAAATGAGTTGATAATAACATTATTACGTTGTTTCAAATGTTTTGTACAACAATTGATTCCGTCAGCATGAAAATTGTATGCTCAGGATTCATTAAAGTCGATGGAGGCCGTTTTTGCCTAGTTCTGATTGGCGAAAGTTCTACCGGTGATAAAGTTATCGAAGAAAAGATGGTAGGCTGTTGGCGCGAGAGGTCTGGATGGAGCACCCAATTTTCGAGTTTATTGACTATCAAAATCTACATGGGAGCTGACGCCTAGTTCTTCCGCTATCACATGCACCGTTTGTGATGGGTCAGTCTCCACCAGAGTTCTCAAATCCTCGTCTTAGATTAATGTGGACCGACACAAGCGGCAGCGCTTTGGTTCAATTTGAAATTGCAGAGAATAAAGAAACAAGCTGAAAAGAGGCAAAATAGTGAAATTTGTAAAAAAAAATGAACAGCATCAATGTTATAGAGTTTGTTTTTGGGAAACCGTTGTACTGCTTTTTATGAACTAATTACCGTATCTTTCCAGGACCACTTGCTTGTGCCCTGTCGAACAGATTTGGTTTCCGATTCGTCGGCATCATAGGAGGCATAATGGCGGCCGCTTCCTTCATAATTTCCAGTTTGTTGACCGACTTCATATATTTCCTGATAATCATCGGAGTATTGGCTGGAATAGGCTTCAACATGGTTTACACACCCTGTATGCTAATCGTCGGATTCTATTTTGAGAAATGGAGAGCACTTGCCACCGCTATATCGGTAACGGGAACGTCTATTGGAATCATGGCTTTCCCTCAAATCTTCAATGAACTGTTGAGAGACTACCACTGGAGATTCAAGTTTCAAATTCTGACTGGAACGTGCATTCTTCTCGCTCTGTTGGTCATCACCTTCAAACCTATAAAACCTACTAGAGTTTTAGAAGAAAAGAGAGTATCCACGAGTCCTGCCGACAATACAATTGCTGAAGAAGATTCCATTGGGTCGTATTACTTCGACCAGGAAAATGAACCTTTCAGTATAAGGAAGATATTCCAGCAACTGCAGAATAAATTCTTTCCGACTGTCCTGAACTATTCTTCAGAAACGGGCGTTTCGAGAAATATGAAAGAAGACGATCGCTCTACGTTTCTTGGCAAGTAAATTATCAGCAAATGTTGAGTTAATATTTTTTCAACAGTCCACTTATAATATCTTTTGATTTGATTTGAGATAACCTTATAAAAAATAATACACCGGAGTCAGGTCATTAGAACCAGCTGGTCACTCCATCATTTCTTGTTAACCAACTTATTTTAAGAAACACACTCTAAATAAGCTTGAATTTTAGCTGGAAAATATGATCAGGCTCCATCTTGCTAGTACCAGATATCTTCGTCTGAAAAAAAATCGTTTCAAATTTAGAACGTCTTGAGATTGAGATCACAGTTCACCGTAGTATCGAATATATATGGTCAATGATTTTTTTATCAATAATTTGACGTTAAGATAGAGGATTCCAGACATTGCGAATCTTTTCCTGAACGAATTCCGCAAGATCATGGGCCAGTTAAACTTTTTACAGAGAATCAGCTTTTGTTTTCCCAGAACACGCAATACTGAAACTTTATGTTCATATTTTCTTTCGGTAATTTTTTTTCATTCATTTTATATTCGCGGTAATTTGTATTGATTCAAACTTCAAGATAATCCACACCCCAGTGTTCTACTTGAAAATTTTGAGTGGTCGGGGTTCATGGAGCATCTTCGTATAACTTCGTTTTTCAAAAACAAAGTTCATTTCTATTTCATATGAATCGAAATACACTAATTTCGTAGACCAGAAGAGTCTGGTGTTGCTCAACACGTTTTGGAGAGTGATCATGAAATTCATGCTTTTGAGAGTTTGAATACATCAATGTGTGGCGTTGGAACTGAGATAACGGTTATAAGCCAAACAGCCAATTGTTTACTTTTATATGAACGTCTCTGGTGAAATCAGTGGGAAATCACACTTCTGCTAATTTATAATTTAGTATAGTTCATCTCCTGATGACGCCAACTTGGTGAAACGTGCTTTGAGAAGAATATTACAATTCTGGTGAGTGGGATGAACAGTGTTTGGGAACAAACTAAATTATTTATAATATTTGGCAATTTTGAAAAGAATTTCAAAACTGTGTTTTAGTGAGCATAGGCGGTGATACCAGTGAAGAAAGTTTTACTACAAGTGTGTTTCGGAGCCAGAGAGAAAGTATTGCCCCGTCAGTACGTGTACCGGAGATGAATGAAGTCGAAGAGGAAACGAGAGAATGTTGTAGTTGCTGTAGAAAATGTTGCCAACATATCTTCCATGATAAACATGTCAACAGGCCTTTGTACAGGGACGACATATTCTACGGGGCATCCTTATACAATTTACCGGAATATTCGAGAATCAAATCCAAAATCACTCTGGTATCTAACTATTCAATCCCAATGGTGAGTATCCTTAACCAAGTATGCTTAACCGATGCTGTTTAAATCCCTCTCCCTATTGTTCGAACCCCCATTTTCTAAGGTCTCATTGTTAGATGAAATTCATGGCAATGAATATTGCCATGAATTTCCCCACATTCGGTACGTTCACGCACGAAACATTATTTGTTATTGCAGTTAGAAGTACACAATTTGTTTTCAGAATCGGTGACGACATACACGACATACACTCTGAGGCTGAATTCTTCTTGGTTGAGATGATTTTCGATTGAACACTTTGTCTTGAATATCGAAATTATTCAACTGCTTCAAAACATTTTTCTTTTCCTCATAAAATCGAATATCTTCACTTAACTGTTGGACACTTTCTCAAATTCCTCTATTTTACGTCTGTACATTCTGAATGCCATTATATTACTAAATTTTCTTTACCAACGACGTACATAACGCCGTTTTCATCTCAATTTCTTATTGAATGTAACTGACTGATGGTCACGAAAACAGCTACGGCAATGACGACGAAACCGTAACGAATAAACGCACGCAAAACGGTCGAAACACATGCAAAACAACGTATTTTAAAACGACACTTTTTTGGTTAACAACGATACGACTTAGTGTTCTTCTGACATGTTGGAACGCTCGTTAAAACGTTAGACCTTCTTAGTTATCATCTCATCACCATACAATATTTATCGAGTCGTATTCCTAACCCTTCATGCTTGATTTTGAAACCGGCAACGCTACATCGCCCCATTAATAACGATTCATTTTACAACCGACAACATCGAACCTGACATGCTTGCGCTGGCGACGTATCACATCGATACCATCTCCATCTCTCTTTGCATCAATTACGTCATACGTGTCTCTCTCACTCTTACACACACACACACACCTTTTTATAAAATATCAATTCGTCCCTAAATCTATTTTCCTATCTTCTACATGAAAATGACGTGACAATTTCCCTAAAATTCTATGGAAATCAAGAAATGAGGTTGAGTATAGAAAATGAGTCAATTTCGATCTCGACAAAACAATCGCCATAAATATCAAGAATTCGTGATTACTTTCAAGACCTCACGTTGGTGTTGAGGCTAAGGACAATGTCTACCACGCCGACAACATGGGTTCAATTCTCATACCGATAAATTTATTTAGATGAATGAATTGAATCTCTTCGATAGTACTTCCACCCTTCTTTGCATCGATTACGTCACACGTTCCTCTCTTCCACTCACTAAAGTCTCTCCGAAACACCAACGACGCGCGACCTTGAGTGGGCCAGAACCGGTGTTGTTCATGTACTAGAATATTACGTGCTTGCTGGTTAAATTTTTATAATACTGTCAACAGTATATGTCTAAGGCACACCTAACGCTGAGCTTCTGTTCGACGACAGAGGAGGGGCCTGCCTTCTGCTGAAGTACGCGTGAGAGAAAGGGAAGCCAGACAATCTGGCAATGTTATGCGTTAGATAACGAAGAAGTTTACCCTCCCATAAGAAGTTATCACTTCAGAAATGTTTATTGTCCATATATTATATCCTTTGCTGACTGAGACTGTGGCTTATAAATTAGAGAGATGGTATTGAATGGGGTATCGTATTTCTCGAGAAATTGTTTTAGTTTGTCGGTGTCTCCCTGAATTCAAAGAAAAAGCTTTGTGCCGCATTTGTCAGAACATACTTGACGAAATGAATAGGCTCCGATGGTTTATATCCTATGACAAATACAAACTGATGAAATCATTTTTCAGAGTTACGCGATGTCCGTATCGAGAGTTGTAACGCAGAGAGACATCGAAGAGAGCAAGAAGTGCGTCTGCTGTCCAGAAGCTGTCGTCAGAGTTCTGGTCACCATGCTAGATGTGAGGTTATTCAAATCAATAGCATTCGCCATACTCACCTTAAGCGGATTCCTCACTATGGTGGGGTTGTACGTCCCTTTTGTCTTTATCGTTCAAAGAGGGTTGGAATTGAAATTAACTCCGGAGTGGTGCACTATGTTGCTCACTATAATGGGAATAGCTAACGCGGTTGGGAGAGTAACTTGTGGCGCCATCTCATTTTTTCCGGCAATAAATGCTCTGACGGTCAGCTGTGTAACTTTAATAATTGGAGGCCTGATAACAATGTGCTCCGCTCTCATGAACAATTTGGCTGGCCAGCTCATTTTTACCATCATATTCGGACTTTGTGTAGGTGAGTATGTATGTATGTAGTAGAGAGGGTGAGTGTAAACCTACAACATGTGACCCATTGTACATCCTCCCGAGAAGTTGTCCTGCTAGGTCATCGTCCCTCCTGTCCTTTGCAGGAAGGTGGACAGGTCATTAGGAAACATCTCCTGTATATCGGCAGGTGTAGGCCAAGACTCGCCAAACACATACTTTCTTTGGCAACTTTGAGGTATCTCACGGCGGCCTCCGCGAAGGTTTTGGAAGGTGCAGCGACATTACTGTCGTTGCGCGGCTTCTTCAACCTTCCTGGGGTTCCCCTAGTGAAGGTGTTCAAGTGAGAGCGTTTTTCTGCAGGGGCAGCCGGTTCCTCGCCTTTATTCAAGG